>CM076572.1:111367051-111501271 GCA_034641835.2 Pinus albicaulis
GCCACAATGTAATCTTGGTCAACCTAACAATAATAATGTAATGGAACAATAATAACAATATGGGGGTTACAAGGGTACAACAATAACAAAAAGGGGGTTACATTAACAACAAGAAGGGACTATACTAGTAATATAATGACCCAACATGCTCCTCTTCTTCGAAAAATTGTTGTCCTCAATGCTTGAGTAGCTCCGAGTGATTTTTTATAAAATTCTCATCCTCCCATGTAGAATCTTCAGTGGGTAAGTTCTTTCGTTTGATGAGATACCTTGAAATTGATCGATTTCGTAGCTGTCGAGTTTTTGTTTCCTTGACTGCTTCAGGTTCCAATATGGTTTTTCCTTCCTCATCAAGTTCTGGCAATATTGTTTGAACTGGAAGTTTTTCCCCTATAACCTTTTTTAAGCATGAAACATGGAAACTTCGATGCACTCGCGAAGAAGCAGGAAGCTCCAATTTGTATGCCATAATACCAATCTTTTGCAACACCTTGTAAGGACCATAGTACTTTGGCGATAATTTATTATGCTTCTTAGCTTGCTTGAGGGACATTTTTTTGTATGGATAGCTATAGCCGTGAAAATACCTAGTCTCCCACATCAAAACTTCTCTCACTGCCATGTTGATCTGCCTGTTATTTCTTTCGATTTTGTGCCAAATTTAGGTTATCCTTTAAGAGTTGGAGAACTTCTTGTTGATGCTCGATGTGATCCTCCACTGCTTTAACCCTAGAATTTTCCCTTAAAGAAGATGTGATGGACAGTGGATGATATCCATAAAGTGCCATAAATGGGGTCATTTTTGTTGCAGTATGGAAGGAAGTGTTATACCACCATTCAACGAGAGGTAACCACTTGACCCATTGTGCTTGCTTATCAGATACAAAAAAATGAAGATATCCTTCCAAAAATTTATTCACTATCTCTGTTTGACCATCAGATTAAGGATGATAAGATGAGCTATGAGCTACTTGAGTACCCAAACAAGAAAATAATTTCGTCCAAAAATTTCCTGTAAAAATGGGATCTCTATCACTTACAATAATCTTTGGGTTTCCATGTAGCTTTTGAATTGTTTCCATAAATGCAGTGGCAGTTGTACTCACTTTAAATGGATGAGATAATGCAGAAAGTGTGCAAACTTGATAAGTCTATCAACTACCACCATGATGACACTCATTCCTTCGCACTTAGGTGATAAAATCCATTGAAATCTCCTCCCAATGTTGACATGGAATGGATAAAGGTTGTAGAAGACCCGGGGTCTTAATTGTCTCAACTTTGTTTTGCTGGAAAACCAAACATTCTGCCACAAAATTTTGAATATTAGATTTAAGGCCATCCCAAAAAAATTCTTTCTTCACCCTGTGGTAAGTTTTTAAAAATCCCGAGTGTCCTCCTAAAGGAGAAGTGTGCAATTCCAAAAGAATATTTTGTTTTAGTTGGGAATTCATGCAAATATATAAGCGATATTTGTACCATAAGGAATCATTTTTCCAACTAAATGTATCAGATGTACTAGGATCTTGTTGTAACTTTTGAATGAGGGTCCACACTTCTTCATCCTTCTTCCATTCATCCCTTCCTTTGGTTATCCAATTTGGTTGGATAATTGAAATGAAACAAAGCAATTCTTCCACCTCTTCATCCTTTCTTGAGAGTGCATCTGCAACAACATTTAGAATCCCTTTTTTGTAGATGATTTCAAAGTCATAACCCAACATCTTTGTGACTCATTTTTCCTACTCTTCTAAAGGTAGTCTTTGTTCAAAAAAGTGTTTAAGACTATCATGATCAGTTTTTACCTTGAAGTGTCTTCCCATTAGGCAAGGTTTCCATTTCTTTAGCGCATGTAGTATTGCCAACATTTCCTTCTCATAAATAGCATTTTGTAAATAATTTCCTTTGATTGAACAAATTTTAAAAGCAATGGGTCTTCATTCTTGCATTAAAACAACAACAATTCCATTTCCTAATGCATCACATTCCACAATAAAGGTTTTTGTGAAGTCTGGTGTAGCTAAGACTGGTGCTAGGCACATTGCCTCTTTAAGATGTTCAAAGGCCTTAGTTGCTTCAGAAGCCAATGAAAATGCATCTTTCTTCAATAATGTTGTTAGAGGTGCAACTATTCTCCCATAATTCTTAAGAAACTTACAATAATAACTTGTTAACCCGAGAAATCCATGCAACTTCTTTACGGTTGTGGGGACTTTCCATTCCTTAATGGATTTTATTTTGTTAGGGTCTACCTTAACACCCTCGTGAGATTCAATATGACCCAGATATTCCACCTCTTGTACTCCAAAGAAACATTTGGATGTTTTTGCATATAATTGTTTCTCCTCCAATAGTTTGAGCACCCTGTCAACATATTGAACATGATCCTTCCAAGACCTACCGTAGATTAGTATACCATCAAAAAATACTAGCACAAATTTTCTAAGGGAGGGTTTGAAAATGGAATTCATCAACCCTTGAAATTTAGAAGGTGCATTGGTAAGACCAAAAGGCATGACCAAAAACTAATAATGACCCTCATGAGTTTGAATTTTTTTTTTCAGAATATCTTCAGTCTTCATTCTAATTTGATGATATCCTGAACGAAGATCCAACTTGGTAAAATAAATTTCTCTATGTAATTCTTCCAATAATTCATCAATAACGGGAATGGGAAATTTATCTTTAATAGTGAGCTTATTGAGCTCCCTATAATCCGGACACATGCGCCATGATCGATCTTTCTCATGCACCAATACTACTGGAGCAGAGAAAGAACTTTGACTAGGTTGAATTATACCAGCCTCTAACATTTCTGCAAGGCCTAATGTTTGGAGGAACACCTCTTGGAATCCAATGAATAGCATTATCATGATCACAAATAGGTGGGAGCCCTTTGGGAGTATCAAACACCTTGGAATGATTATCCAAGACTTTTTGGAGATCTGGAGAAATAGATGATTTTGATGTTGGAACTTCTAGTGAGCATAATTGTGAAATTATGCCTCGTTGTTCTTTCTTCAGAAGCTTTGCCATGACATTAGAGCATATTATCTTTCCTAGCTTCCCTGCGATACCCCATAATTCAATTTCCTTTCCTTCCGAAAAAAATTTCAAGAAAAGTTCTTAAAAATTAAAAGCTACCGTCCCCAAAGATTGTAACCATTGTACTCCTAGTACAACATCAACACCTCCCATTGGCATGGAAAGAATTGGAATATTCAATACATATTCCCCGATGGCTAGCTTAATATTATGGCATTTTCTAGAGCAATTTATAGTTCCTCCATTTGCAACCATCACTTGACATTCTGGTGCTGGGTATAGGAAACAATTCAATTCCTTGGCTACCTTACAATGGATAGAATTATGGGTAATACCCGAATCAATCAACACTATTACCTTTTTATTCTTGATATGTCCTTCTTTCTTGAGAGTTTGAAGAGTGGTAACTCCTGCCAAGGCATTACATGATATGGTTGGACTGATTTCTTCTTCTTCTAGGGTTGATTCCTAGTGTATATCCTCTACTTTTAAAGTTTCTTGTTCCTTTTATTCCTCCTCTTCACAATCTATGTAAAATAATTTCTTCTCAGTGCACTTATGACCTTTAGTGTATTTGCTATCATAACTGTAGCAAAGCCCTTTTTCTCTTTTTTCTTCCAATTCTTGTGGTGTCAACCTTGTAGGTTGTGGAAGTCTAGGAGTAGCAACACTTCCATCTTTATAGATGTGAGTGGTAGGCTTCCTTGTTGCCATAATTTTACATTCAATATTTCTTGCCAACCTGAATGCCTTCTCCAGTGAATCAGGCTCCCAAACATGAACTTCATGTTGGATGTTATCCTTTAAAGTCCCTATGAAGACATCAATCCTATGTTCCTATAGAATATCAATTACCCTTATATTCAATTTTTGGAAGTCCTCGATGTACTCCACCACTAAACCCTTTTGTTTGAGATTTATCAATTGGCTAAAGAAGGTGTTTCTCTTTGTATCCTCATAATGTGCTATCATTTCCTCCATAAAAATTTACCACGTGACAATTTTTTACAGGAGAAAAGCCATCGATACCATACAAATTTATTTTGTTCTAAATGTAAAGTTGCAATGCGTACGTTTTGTGTGTTTTTCACATTATTGAGATCAAAATATTGCTCCATCACGGGATCCTTGCCATCAAACTTCCTCATATCCATATTTGGAATATGGTGGTTCTTCCATCCAACATTAGAGTTTATGAAATGATGATTAAAATTTATTTTGTTCTCATCATGAGTTTCCTCTACTATATTTTCGCCATTAGGAAACATTTCTTGTATCAACTTTGCCAAGCCTTCGATTTCTACTTTTAGATCATTCTTCATGTTTTCCATTTTTTCATCGATCTTAGCTTCCATTTCATCCATCCTAGCTTCCATGCCAACTTCCATGCCATCCATATTATCTTCCAAACCATTTATCTTAGCTTGCACGCCTTTCTTCAAACCATCCATCTTAGTTTCCACGCCTTTCTTCAAAACTTCCATTTCATTTTTTGTTGCTCTTTGTGATAGCGAAATTTGGTGCACTTGCTCTTGCATTTCTTCGTCTTCATGAGTCATAGTAGAGCCTTATGAAGGCTTAATGGGTGTTGAATTATTTTCAGGGGGAATTTTAGAACCCAATATGGATATCTATTCTTCAATATGCCCTTGGAATAAATTCAAACTAATTTTTAACACAAGACTTATGCAATTCGGAAAAAAATACACACCTTTTTCTTGCTTTTGAGGATATCGATATTGAAACTGAATTATCAATGTGATTTTGGAGCTTAAATATCTGAAGTTCCATCTGTAGTAGCCCTCTGAATCCTCTTTCGAATGCCACAGGTCTGACCTGATTTGGATTCTTCAAGGTAAAGTTATGTCCAATCTCCCACACTGACCTAATTATGGACTGGTTCAGTAGAGCTAACTTGTACAACTTGCCACATGTCAATGTTTCCTCCTTCGGCTTTGAAATTGATAGACAGAAAACTAAATTCTGTGTAATTGTAGCCACTCTTTAAATAGTTCCAATCTGATGCCCAGAGAGAGAGTTATGAATATTTTCCCACGATCACCTCTTTGAGATGAAATTCGGGAGCCTGAAAAAGCCCTAACTTCCACAGATCCTACCTCCCAAAATAATGTGAATTAATCTCTCAAAATTTTCCACGACCTTCCTCTATATTTCAGCTTCGCTCTATGAAAAATTTAGCTTTTGAGCCCTCAAAAAAAAAAAATTATAGCAAAAATTACGCTATGACCTGTTTAGGTTAAATTTAGGAGCCTGCAAAAAGCCCTAACTTCCACAGACCATATCTCCGAAAATATTGCGAACCAAGCTCTGAAATTTTTCGAAAATATTCCTCAGGATTTCAGCTTCATGCTATAAATATTGAAGCTTATGAACCTTCTTAGAAACAAATTTATAGCGAAAATTCCACAATGACCTGTTTGGAGCAGCGAACCCTAAAATCCAAAGCTCTGATACCAAATGTTGTGAAACCAACTCCAAAAACAGAAGAAAACAGATATCAATGCCTTATAAATAAGCCACTTCAAGGGGGAAACCTCCAATACATTACATGAATGAATAATTCTTGGATGATACAAATGAAAAACCCTCCTTTCTATATATAGGAGTCCATGGGGCCACAATGTAATCCTAGTGGAGCCACAATGGAATCCTAGCCGACCTAACGATAATAATGTAAGGGCACAAGAATAACAATATGGGGGTTATAGGGGTACAACAATAAAAATAAGGGGGTTACACTAACAAAAATAAGGTACTATACAAGTAATATAGGGACCTAACACACTAGTCAGAGGTTCAACTTTTTGCTTATTGTCCACCGAAGAGATAATGGAATCTATAGAGGTCTAAGACTTTGGTTCATAATATGTCAAGTGATCGATGGTGATGAACTTTCCGTTGTGAGGAAATCACATCTTACGGTGAACCGTATATGGGACAACAGACATCGCATAAGTGTAGCTACAACCCAATATAATGTTTTAGTCTAAGGGGCATCAATGAATTCAACATCAAAACAAACAGTCTTGCCTGCAAGAGTAATAGGACAATTTTAGAACATGCCAAGGGGCAGATAAGAGTGGTCATCCCACTCATGGAGGGTGATAGTGGAGGGGGATAAGGGGATATAAGTTTCTTCCAAACAGAAGTGGACATCACACAAGTGGATGTCCCCTCGTCAATGATATAACAGGAGACGTTGGCATTCCGAATCTTGACATGGATTTGGAAGGCAACGGATGCAGGAAGGGGGGATTTCTCTAACTTATCAACATCAAAGACAATCAAACGTTCACCTGAAGGATCCAAAATTCCTATAGCAGTTATTTTAGATCTTCGTTGTGAAGGGCATGACTGGAGGACTTGCAGCATTGACATGGAAATAGGGGATTGTGCCAAGTCATCTACTATACTATAGGAGTGGGCTGCTTTACCAAAAGCAGCGTTTCAGTGTAATGGTCTCTTATGGATCTTGGTATGAACCTATGCCTTAAGCTAAGGGATTTGTAAAGGACCATTGGGTGTCAAAATAGGCTCTGTGGGACCTGAAAATGGGGGCTCAGTGGCAGACGTAGCGGGGGGCTTGTTATACAGACGAGACTGATTCTGAAGGTTGAGGTCAGTGGTCTTAGGTTGGTCAGAGTTCAACATGAGGATTTGGTAATCAGAGGTACCAGATGGGGGAGGTTGAGTGGCCACCTGACGTTCAGGAGGTTGGGAAGCCACATATCCTTTATGGGGAGAGGATTGGTAAAAATAGATGATTAGATGGGTGCAGCATTAGGAGGAACTGAAGGGGACACTTGTTCTCCTCGAGATGTTTCTTGAGATTTGGACATCTGACGCATCTGAGGTAAAAGGGGACAATCGTGGGTATAGTTACCATAGACACCTTAACAATAACAAGGCTTAGTCGTGCAAATAGGCCTATCCTTCTTGGGCTAAGTGCCCTATTTCTGGGTTGTAATGTTAGATGTATTCCCTTGGGGATTGTTTCCTGGATTACCTAGGGAAGATTGGTTTTGATTTCCTTTCCTCTTATTTTTGAAAGTAGGAGGATTAGTCACACTCTTTTGTGAATACACTTGCCCTTGAGGGGGGGGGGGGTGGTTGCTATTGTGGAGTTTGAGAAGGCAAGGGAGGCTGAGATTCTAGTGCTGGAGGAGATGGAGCACTAGGCTATGGATACAAATATTAAGGAGGTTGGGAAAAAATGGGGTAAACAGGTTGGGAAAAAAGAGGAGGCATGCCGTATCCTGGATACAAGTTGCCGAGAGGTGGAAAAGTTTTGGAGGAATTGGGCCCTCCCTGAGGGAAAACATAACCCATGGGAGGATGAGTGTGCGGATGTCAAATGTATCCAAAGATATCGTTGGCAGCATGGGATGCCCTTGGTGCGTTGGCACCACCAGGTCTAGGGAGATCAAGTAAGATGATATAAACATAACCGAATTGTGTGTAGATCATGATCTAGGTGGATATCGGTGGCCACCCACCTATTTCACTTGGACCCACACCATCAATTCTTGCAGCTTTTCACATTGAACACCACTTACTATTTTTAGTAGGTTTTCGGGTCCTACACTCCTGGAGCCGTTTTGGGGCCTTAATGATCCAGGTGGATATTGGTGGCCACCAATATATTCCATTTGAACCCCCACCATTAGTTCATTGAGTTTTTAAGTTGCAACTGTAATGTTCCAAATCTAGAACAACTAGCAATCCATGGCTGGAAAACGCATTTTCCAGAAATGGAGGTAGCAGGATTTGAAACCAGGACCTGGATCCCTTAGATCAATGTATCTAAGAATTAAATCCAAGAGATGGCTCCAAATAAATCCTTCTAAGGTGGTTAAACAGATCTACCACACTTAGATGTTCTCAGAAAATTCCCAGTGAGGGACTGCAACAATTCTTGATCAAGAAATGGAAGGAAAACATTATTCTTATAGCTATAAACAGATGAAGAAATGTATAGCCAACAAATATTTTATATAGCAGCAAATGTATACAATGTGTGGAGGAATCAACCACTCCAGCTAGGAATTGGAAGCCTCAATAAAGCATATACCAGAAAATGCAAGAACACTGCTACACATGAAAAGCCCTGGCTAAAATAACGCAGTTTATAGGAGATACTGCTGCATAAAAAATGAGAATATTATGATATGACAATATCAGCTCAAATAAATTAGGGGGAGCAAGCTCTCAACCCCTGAAAAAACTAATGCAACACTATTACACAATCCTTATAATGATTGGCTGCAAAACATGTACAAATGGAAAATCTGCAGAAATGTTGGAGTTGCTGGGCAGCAGCTGCAAATCTGAAATACTGGAGATGGTTGAAGATGATGTTCAATCTGAAATAACCTCCTCCAACAGATCTATCAAGTGCAAGGCTAACCCCATCACTGAAGATCTCCTCCTCCAAAATGGTGGTGCAACCCCTCACTACAAGTGTGCACTAAAATAACATAGTCTTGAGGATGGAATGCACTGTCTCTAATGGGAGATGTTGGCCTTGATGCAAAAATATAACAAACAGCTCTGAAATCCCTTCCACTAATCTCCCAGAGGAATAGGAACTCCCTCCTCTGAAAAGATGAGCCAAAGAGAATTGTTGTGGAACCCTCCACTGCAATGCCCCAGCAACACTGCATTATAATTGAGAAGAAATAATGCAATATCTGAAGAATGGCTTTGGCCTTGAGCCAAGATGTGGAGAAAATTAAGTGCAATCCTCCAAGAGGCCTCTCAAGAAGGAGAGGAAATCCTAAACAGGAATCCCTTGTGCTAAGCAGCACTGCAACTCAGCTGAACAACCGAAGTGTGCAATTTGTCTGAATAGAAAAATGATCAAATGCTCAAAGATGTCTCTCTATGGCTGCCTCCTCCTCTTCTTATACAAGTGAATGCCTCTTTTCCATGGACCCCACACATTAGGGTTTCTTCCACAAGGAATCTTTCTCCCTCCAAAACTGTGTTGTCTTCTCATGCAAGCTACACCTCTTAGGCAGCGCTGTTGACTTGGTCAAACTTGACCTTGCCCTCATGAAAATTGCCCCTTTTCACACTGGAAGGTGCAAAATAAGCTAATCCAATGATCATTTTCACATTATGAAGGATCTTATTCCTACTCATGGGCCTTTTACCCATTTTATTCACCTCCTAGATGAAACAAGAAAAAATTAATGTTCCAATTTTCTTCATGAAAATTTAGGAACATTACAGTCCTCCCCTCTCAAAGATTGCTTGTCCTCAAGCAACTGCAAGGATAGACTGAGTTCTCTTCTTCTCCTCTCCCTGTATCATCCTTGTATGATGATCTCCTCCAAGGAAATTGATGCTATCTCATCAATCAAATCTCCACAATGCTCCTCCTCAGCATGTAATTCAACTATCAATTTATCATCATGTGAAAGTGAATTACTCAAGAGGATAAAAAATTTATGTCTAGAGGTCCCCTTAAAGAATGGGATCTAAAATATAATGGGAATTATCTTTCCCATATGGATCCTCCATCTCCAAGCTATGAGCCATGCAAATTGAGTCACCTTTCAACTAGGAAACTCCTGGAAGTTGTCATCCACCTTTGGCTCTGGAAAAGTAGGTGGGATGAAAATATGCACATGGTAGACTATATAGCCTACCCCACACTATCCATCTCTCCACTTATGATAAGTGTAGAGTGTTGGCTATCCATGGGCTGCAATAAGTTTTCCCTCAAATGGAAAAATGAGGACTAGATATCTAAAGATCTGTCATCCAACACTGCAAATCAAGCTGGCCCAATTATCTCCATATATGATGAGTTGGAAATCATCATCATATGGCATCTCATATATCATATGGCTCACCTCATATGGAAACAAGTGTGCTATCAAAGTGACCATATCATATCCCATGCTCCCCTTAGAACATGTAGTGCAAATAGTATGAGGAATTTCTCCCTCAAAGGACACATCCATCCTATGTGTCTCTCTCCCAAGCATGCTCCTCATAAGAAAAAGGACAATAAATCCATAGGGAGCAAATATGAGAATCATACTTGCTTCCATGTGCAACAAATGTGAAGGACAATGGTCCCTCAGATGCAACCAACACAGCTTGACCCTCAACTGCAATAGAGACTGATAGAATGAGTGGCTTCTTAACCACTGGCCTGCTGATCCAATCTCCTCATAAGTATGGAGGAAGTGAATGATGTAAGGTGTACAAAGAGTGCGTCCTCCATAACATGCCTCTTTCCCAAGCCCTCCTAGGGAATGACCAACCATCATGCTTATGGCCCCAACTAGACCATGAAGCTCTAAAGAAAGAATGCTCCTCCCTGGAGCAACATCCTGCACATTTATGGTTAAGGGATATACACATACATCATATGAATGCTCATGTAAACAACAATGATTACCCTTACCATACACTTTGCTCATACAAATGGAGTGGCTAAAAAATGAGTCTCCTCTCATTATCAATGTGGAAAGAGGTGGCTATGCTAACTCCTCCAAAGAGTTATGTCTCTCCTCCATCTCCATATGGTCCATGCATCTCCTCATATGTAGATATATCTCCTCCTCAAAGCCCATCCAAAAATACCCCTCCATGATGGTGTGGTATGCTCTCATAGAACAAGTGGGGCTGAAAAGGAAATCCTCATAAGTTGCTTGTGGAAACTTCACCTTGAGCTTGGAAGATCCATGTAGGAAGATCCTATCATGATAGTAGATGACCCCATCTCTGACTGAATACTTCTCCAAGTGAAACTGTCCATCCAAGTTCATGTAAGTAAAAAGATCCTTGGAATACCCCACCAACAGCTGGGAGCTCCAATGTGGATCTAATATCCATATTGACAACATTGATGATCTCTTATGAAGAGCACCTGTCATATGGTCATCATGTTATTTGACATATCCCATGCCAAAGATGTAAGTTGGAAGGCTGTTGTCCTTCCCCTACTGCTTCTGCCACAGCGCAGAATCTGAAATGGAAGTGGGTGATGCTAATGTTGAGAGAATGCTCTCTCTCTCCTTGAGTCTACCCCAAACTCCCAACATTGTATCAAGCTCTCTCTAGGTCTCCAACCTTCTAAAATCAATGATTGGTGCCCCAAAATGTGAAGCATCCATCCTCCTCTACTGATCCAGTGGTCTTCCCAGAAAAATGTCTCTATGCAATGAGACATCATCATCAAGAGGTGACTACATGTATGAATGAACACATCTATCCATGCTTCCACTGTGCAATCCAATCACCTTCTTAGGTGCATCAACCTCCAAAACTAAATAGGGATGTATACTCCTCATCTCATGATGTTGGGTATTATCCCTACTTCCTCCTTGTGTCTCCATGGTTTCACACCTCCTCAACAATTGCACAGATAGGGCATGAGTTGTGCCTTGATCTCCACTCATGAGATCCTAGGGACTTCCTTGAGGTGCTAGATCAACTCTAGATCTAACAGTGTTGTTTCCCTCAATCTATGCAACATGAATATGCTACTCTCCAATGAATGGATCCCCTTTTGAAAAAGAGATCTCCATGCTCCTTTGCTCAAAGGTGTGAGATGAAAGTTTCTCCTTCGGAAGAGTATGGTGAAAGTTTTCAGCCTTCCCCATTGTTTTCTGAAATGGAATTATGTTTTTATGCAAGGGTTTTTTTTGAGTTTCCTGATTCATCTCCTCCATGTGTGTCTCATGAATCTCTCTATCAAATCTTTTCACTAATTACTTAGTGAAATTTGCATAAGATGAAATGTTTACATTTCTCAAAGAAAACGATTCAAAAATCCACTAGGAAAAAGCCTTACCTCTCAAATGCAGCGCTGCAACTTTGATTGCTTCCTCTTCAAGGATTTGGTGCTACTGTAAGAAGGTCTCTAACTCCTCCACCCAAGCTTTGGCTCAAAATGTAGGTGAACCCCCAAAGGTAGATAGATGAAATCTATCCTGCTACTCTTTTCCGTTCACCTTCATCTTTCAAAACTCTGAAAAACTGAGATGATCTCAGAATTTCTGAGTTTGAGACTCATATTCCTCTAAGAAATCACTAAGGTTTTCCCTCATAGCAACCTCTTCTTTCTTTCCACCTCTCTTCCGAAAATACTGGGCATGTGACTGCACTGTACAAGATGGTGTGTAGCTGCATGCTCACACTCTTCCGATCTAGAGTTTGCCTTTGAATCAAATCCTCTGGGAGATTCTCTATACTTCCTCTGGATCTCCTCATACTCTACATGTATCATATATACATATTTAGGAAGAAGCTTGGTAAGCTTATCCCCTTTTTCCTTTTGCTCTCCAAGAGATGGATTCTTTCTTTTGCTTATTTCTTTGTCTCCTTGATGAGAATAGGAAGTGCATGGTTCTTCCTCTTCTTTCTGCATATCCTCCTTAGGGAGGTTCTTCATGGATCTAAAATATGATGAGATTAAACTAATCCTCTTCAATCTCCTGATATTCTTGGGCTTATACTCACATGCTGAGCCAAGAAAGTAGCTTTGATACCATTGTAATGTTCAAAATCTGGAACAACTAGCAATCCATGGCTGGAAAATGCATTTTCTAGAAATGGAGGTAGCAAGATTTGTAACTAGGACCTGGATCCCTTAGATCAATGTGTCTAATAATTAAATCCAAGAGATGGCTCCAAATAAATCCTTCTAAGGTGGTTAAACAGATCTACCACACTTAGATGTTATCAGAAAATGCCCGGTGAGGGGTTGCAACAATTCTTGATCAAGAAATGGAAGGACAACATTATTATTATAGCTGTAAACACATGAAGAAATGTATAGCCAAAAAATATGTTATATAGTAGCAAATTTATACAATGTGTGGAGGAATCAATCACTCCAACTAGGAAATGGAAGCGTCAATAGAGCATATCCCAGAAAATGCAAGAACACTGCTACACATGAAAAGCCCTGGCTAAAATGACTCAATTTATAGGAGATATCGCTGCATAAAAAATGATAATAGGATGATATGACAATATTAGCTCAAAGAAATGAGGGGGAGCAAGCTCTCAACCCCTGAAAAAACTAATACACAATCCTTAGAAGGATTGGCTGCAAAACATCTACAAATGGAAAATCTGCAGAAATGTCAGAGTTGCTGGGCAGCAGCTGCAACTATGAAATACTGGAGATGGTTGAAGATGATGTGAAATCTGAAATGACCTCCTCCAACAGATCTATCAAGTGCAAGGCTGACCCTGGCACTGAAGATCTCCTCCTCAAAAATGCTGGTGCAACCCCTCACTACAAGTGTGCACTAAAATAACACAGTCTTGAGGATGGATTGCGCTGTCTCTGATGGGAGATGTTGGCCTTGATGCTAAAATATGACAATTAGCTCTGAAATCCATTCCACTGATCTCTTGGAGGAATAGGAACTTCCTCCTCTGAAAATATAAGCTGAAGAGAAGTGTTGTGGAACCCTCCACTGCAATGCCCCAGCAACACTACGTTATACTTGAGCAGAAATAACACAGTATCTGAAGAATGGCTTTGGCCTTGAGCCAAGATGTGAAGAAAATGAAATTTAATCCTCCAAGAGGCCTCTCAAGAAGGAGAAGAAATACTAAATAGGAATCCCTCGTGCTAAGCAGCACTGCAACTCAGCTGAATAGCCGGAGTGTGCAATTTGTCTGAATAGGCAAATGATCAAATGCTCAAAGATGTCTCTCTATGGCTGCCTCCTCCTCTTCTTATACAAGTGAATGCCTCTTTTCCATGGAACCCATGCATTAGGGTTTCTTCCACAAGGAATATTTCTACCTCCAAAATTGTGTTTTCTTCTCATGCAAGCTACACCTCTTAGGCAGCGTTGTTGACTTGGTCAAACTTGACCTTGCCCTCATGCAAATTGCCCCTTTTCACACTGGAAGGTGCAAAATAAGCTACTCCAATGATCCTTTTCACATTATGAAGGATATTATTCCTATTCATGAGCATTTTACCCATTTTATTCACCTCCTAGATGAAATAAGCAAAAATTAATGTTCCAATTTTCTTCATGAAAATTTAGGAACATTACAGCAACACAACTTACTATTTTTGGTAGTTTTTCGGGTCCTGAACTTTCAGAGCCGTTTTGAGGCCCTAAATGATGTTTTTTGGGAAAACCAATAGAAACATGGGTCCATGGATTGATTTTTCTCACATCGAAAGTTGCACTCCTCCGATATATCTTTCTAACGAGCTATTGAGTGCGTCAAATAGAGTTTGGATGCCAAAGTTATGTCCCCGGGAAGTTGAAACACCAATTTACCCAAACGAGACCCACAGTTTTGGCGCTTCATCTCCTAGAGTTAGGTTTGTGGACGTTTCAGTTTTTCCATTGTTTCTCAATAATAAATATGCCCTCGAGCCTCATTGTAACACAGCTCAGAGGTTTGTAGCCACCACATCTCTTCTCAGAGATTCGCTACCAGCACCCTAGCTATTTTATCTGCATTATGTCTATAAGCATATTTCTGTTATTTGATATTAATGAAATGATGCATTATTTTTGCTGCATCTCTATGTTTATGGTTCTTTTTGTATTCTGTTGCGTTCCTGCATAAATAGGGATCATATCAGTTCATATTTCAACGCAATCTAGATAGCAGCTTCCTCGGTCTGAGGGAAGTGATATGCAACATCTTTGCCAATAGAAAGCAAAAGTGATCTGAGAAAGAAGTCCATGTAGACATGGTCTTTGAAAATATGGGCTTGACATAGGCTATTCCTTCTATGCCATTCTTGAATATGGTCAGATAGGTGGGTAGCAGAGGTTTGATAGAAAGACGTCAAGAGTTTGGTACCGGTGTCATATCGAAGGGGAAGCTGGATATAAGATAGAAATGCCTTGGCAAGGCTTGCAAAAGTAGTATGAGAAGAGGAGGCCTGGTCAACATACCACTTGGAATCTTCTCCAGTAAGCATACGCTGGAATAACTGAAGATAGACAGAGTCATCGCTGATGAAGTTAGATGAACAGCACATGTGGAAAGAATGAACATGGTTGGTAGGATCCTCTACAACATTTCCTTCGGACTTGGGGATGTTTAAAGGAAGCTTGGTTGGCATATCAGGCCAACCTAGATCATGGCGTATGTGGTCATTAATCAAATGGCTGAAATCGAGAAGGCTTAGGCCTACCATATTAGGAAGCAAGGGAGTAGCTGGAATAGATCTTGTTGTGGCACCACTAGTAGCGTTTCCAGAATTAGGGCTGGGGCTGCCACCAACGTTAGGTCCTGAACAAGACATGATGAAGGTGAAAGGTGGAGGAGATATAGGGATATAACCAGAAGAGGAACCTGATGAACCAGAATCAGAGTCAGAATGGGGACTCGGTGGAGGACGAACATGAACCCTACGCGGTGGGGTAAGTATTCCTAATAGAAAATGAGGATGAAGGCCTTGGAGTCTCCAAGATAAATTCCTTGGGGGCACAATGTTGGTAAAGAGACACAGAAAAAAATAAGAAAGAGAGGTAAACAAGGGAAGGGAGGTGCAAGATCAATTGATTACAATGTTTAAGTCTTGTCCTTGGCCTCGCGGTGTAAACCAGACGCTCTTCACTTAGGGTGTGCATGTATGTGATAAGTATGTTAATTTTAATTAATCCCAGACATGTGTAGAGAAAAAAGAAAAAATATTATTTATAAATGTAAATAAAACTGAAAATGGCAGTAAAGGAAACTGAATGTAACGGTAAAAAAAACAGCTAAAGATGCATCAATTAAACCCAAGGTGGAGGGCTTCCCAACAACTAGTCTATGGGTGCGCGAAATCTAGTCAAAACACACAAACTAGAAAATGGATCTAAAGTCGTGAGGGACATGGATCTAAAGGTCATATCTGTTGGACACCAAATCCTCTATGGGTAGGTGTGGAAGGAAAACAATCACAAAGGATTCCAAGTGACCTTGGAAGATGAATCCAAGAGTCACATTAATGTAATATAAATGTACATCTATGAGTAATAGAAAGGCAACTCATGCTTATATTTCTATTTGTGTGTTTAGTTTCTCCATCCACCATGTGTGTGTTTAACATCGTATCAGATCAGGTGATCTCCTGCCCGCTTAAGTGTAAGCCACTTGGTCTTGTGGCTTGTGTTAAACTGCAAGCCCTAGGCCTCTATTTAGCATCTTTTCAAGCTGACACATATGCTCTAGTTTTAACGCCCCCCACATGCATTTCTAAAATGTTTCTCTATATTTTGGCATTCTTGTTGTGAGAAGACTAGCCTTGCAAGCCCTACAAAGAGGAATATCCTCTGACTGTCAGAATTGCACCTAAGATTTTCTCTATGCCTAAACTACACGAAGCTCCTCCTTCATGCTCTCTTTATGTTCTTGTCACGGGATTCGATACGAGCCATTGAGCTACGAAACCCTCGACTATAAGGACCAATTCCTGAGACCTTTTATGTGGAAAAAACTGCGGTAAATTTGAATTTAGCTATAGTTTTGTTGTTTGAGCTCAAGTTCATGCAAGAAGCCCAGAATACATTCAAAATGGCAGTCGATTCACAGAAATCAGAGTATCAGGGTGATAAATGGTGCATATCTCAATGAAAAATACTGCATTTTATGTGTTCTTTTGTCCTTGGTCATGCAATCGACAGAAAGATGTTATAATTTGAGAAATGATAACGCTAAGTTCTGGTGTTTAAGTAATTTGGCCACAACTCTTCAAAGAGGTAAGGCTGTTTTTCGTGATATAAAGGTCGGCGATTATTTTCTAGTGGAGATTGCTTTTATTTTTTGATTAAGCTCAAAATACTGTGCAGAACAGGCTTCGAACCTCAGCAGGTTGTTTAGGCATATACATTTGTGATATTTTCTCGTATATATCTGTAAAGACAGGCAATGCAGGTGACATATAAAAGTCTGTACATAAAAGCTTTATATAGGAACTCATGCAATTTTACGGAGATATTTGTATAACTTATCAAATGTATAGAATCTTTGAAAACCTTTGGTTTTAAATTTGTGCGGCATATTTGTAGCATTTTTCCATGCATAGAGGTAATATGAGAAAGAATTTATAAGCTTTGAATGAAAATTTGGGCAACTGTGAGTTGTAAGGTCGATGAAATATCTTTACCATTAAAGCTTTGCACAGAAATCCTTGCAATGATTTTTTTGGGGACCAAGTTATAAGGGCCATGTTCATGCTACCCTTTGCAAGTAGTATGCGGTATGGTGGTTCTTCTCTTTTCATTGAAAGCTTGACCGATATGACAAATAACAAATTATAAGTGTATATACTTTATGTTGATAAGTTGAACCTCGTGGAAATGCTGGAAGTAGTTCCATAAAGTGTCATATAAGGAGTGAGACAAGGTGGTATAATAAATTTTTTGTTCCAGGTCGTGAGTTATTTTCTGCACTTTATACAAAAGAAGTCTTTTGTAAAGGAGAGAAGATGTTTGTATTGAATTCCTGCACATTGGTTGGTGTTGTTGAATTTTTTGTGAAATGGATCAAATGGGTAATATATTATAATTATTGAATACTTTAATACATGCCAATGTTGATGGGATGGTAAACATCAGAAAAGACACTCTTTCTAACATCCAGAGCTATCTACATAATGCACAAGAAAAGTTTGAATTTTTGCAGCTTGAATCTCAGCTTCAGCAAGAAGAATTACAGCAGAGGAGTCATCATTCTGAACCTATTTTTGTTCAAAAAATTGAGAGGGACTCGCATCAACAACAAGAATATAAAGTTGTAGTAGATTCACATTCAGTTCCTTGTACAAGAGTATATTTACACGCAGATGCATCAATTCAGTCTGCACTTCCTCAGCCCATCATCAGACCTTGGGAAGAGCTTGTCCACAACAAGCATAGAAATAGTCTTGGAGATTATGAGTTGTCCTTTCATATTTTGAACTACTCCAAGCCCATCAAATTTCAGAGTGCCATATTTCTTTATGACAGTTCACCTTCAGTTGTTCTAGATCCAACTCCTCTTCCACAACAACAACAACAACAAATTGTAAAATACCAACACTGTGATCGAATTGGCCATATGAAAGATGACAGTTTCAATATTCACCCATGCAAGCACTGTGGTCGTGTTGTTAGCCTCCTATATCAATAGGTTTCATCTTTCATGATTGTCTTGATGGAAGTGCGGAATATGTTCAAACCTTCTTACTTGAGCAAAGGTGTTCCATATTCTTAAAAAACCAAAAAAATCAAAAAATTTAAAAAATGTAAAGAGGGTATACCCTAAAAGAAAGATCAAAGGGTAAAAAGAATAAAAATGGTCAAAAAAGTGAAAGAAATGAACCCCAAACAAAAAATAGACCAAGGAAAGTGTGCAAATCCAAATGCCACTAATTTTTACTCTATTGTAATAAATCAATTGTGTGCAACTTGTGAAACTTTTGCCACAATTTATGAATAAGTCAAACTGTTTAAACTTGGCTTAGTCATATTTCAATTTCATGTTATAGATTAGAGAATAAATATCTAGCCAAACAGTTTAATCTTGGCAGATAAGTAGCTAGGTAGAGTGAATAAAAGGTGCTCAACAATTTAATCTGAGCCCTTGGATGTAATAAGGGTAGAAATAGATAGATCTATCATGTAAAAAGGAAAAGATTGAAAAGGGTTTGCAAGTCTAAATGCACCCTAATAAAGAAGAGAAAATGGTAGTGTTAAGTAGATAGGGTAGGTAGATGGTGCTGCAAAGTGTTATCTGATGAATGGTGCTGTTACATGTTGGTTAATCATTTACTTTCATCATAAGTACTGAAGCAGGAAATACACTGGAAAATCACAGCAAGCAAAGTCAAATTCATTAACCTCCCTCATCATTTTTCCCCCTCAAGAGTTTTACTAATTTCCCCAAAAGTACTAAGGTAATTTGAGATCGAAGGGGCTCAAGGCATTTCCTTGACTTCTGGAGGGACCGGACCCTCGGCCTAATGATCAAAAGACCTAAGCACTTGAAATAATCCATCATTGATTATCTTCCATCTTTAACTTTTTCCTAAGTAAAATTCTATTTTACTTAGGAAACTGATGCAACATTCCATAAAATTCCTCAAGACAACTTGTTATTCTAAGCTTAAGTGTTGAAGATAAAATGTGCAATTTACTTCATAAGTTTTCACTTTCTTAGATGTACAAAGATGTTTTGATTTTCCTTATCCTTTATCATATTAACATTTAACTCTATTATATTAAATCCCTAGTGGAATCCCTTTTCCTAAGTATATAACTCCCTTTTCTAATAAATATCCCCAAAAAACCCTCTTATTATAATGTTTTACCAAAGTATATATTCCCGCTCGTTTAAAATAAATACCCCGCTTTATAAAGCCCTTTGGTTAAAACTATAGCCTTATACATAATCCCCGCCCTATGGTGAATTAGTTGTGTATTAATTAATTCATCGTATAATAAAATATATACAAAAAAGCGTTAGACATGTAATATATGTGTTTAACACCAAAAACAAGAATGAAATGCGACGAAGTCCTGTGCCATAGTGTTCTGTCCACGTAGCATTCCACCTGGCCAAACTACCGCCGCAATCCATTTCATAATTTCACGGGGTTAATTAATCATTTGGACTAATTAACAACCATTGCCGCCTATTAACCTTTCCCCGAGGTGATTAGATTACACGTTAAAACCTTTTAAGCTTAGAAACGGACCCACCTTTGATGTTAGCAAAGGATATCCATCCCTTGGATCAGATAGAGCTTCATAGACAAACAGGGGAAATGGTTTATTCTACTCTCACCAACAAAGCCATGGCAGCTTTAACGCTGCTGGGCGGTTTTTGAAAAGTCAGCATTCCACGTGGCAAGCGTCCTGTGGAATCGCTGCCATCGCGTCTTTTACCGCCCTCGTCCAAAAGCGGTGCGGGCTTACCGCTTACCGCTTACCGCATACCGCCGGTCCCACTCCCTTACGTCACCTCGTACGCAAAAATGACGTCATCACCTCGAAAACGACAAAAACCCTTTTGACTTGTAAATAAGCCATTTTTCGCGTTTTTTCAGTTATTTTTAGTTTCCGAAAGAGACTAAGCTCCCGCTGCAATTTTCAAATTTCACTGCAAATACACCAAATTACTCTGAAATTCCGCTGCGCCAGTATTGAAGAACGTCCCCGCCATTGTTCATTACCTGTTGAAGAACCAGTTTCCATTAAAAAACATGTATTTATCATTCCGCGCCCCGATTGCAAGTTAAGCTTAGTTTCCTGTGTTTTTTCTCTGAAAAAAGTGGTCAAAAGTCCTCTCTGAGTCCTCATTGAAGATTTAAAACCTGTAAATTTGCTTCCCAAACCTGCAAATTGTTCCAATTTCCTCTTTTGTCAGATATCCCGTCCGGTCTGCAAGAAAACTGAAACCTCCATTTTGAATCCACAAGAACCAAAATGGAGGCCCCAACTGCTCTAAATGTCACTCCTTTGAATGCTCCCCACCGAGATTTGGACTATTTACCTCTGATAGATGAAGATTTCCAAATAAAAGACCTGCATTTTGATGAAAGTCCCCGTTTGAGCTTCTGTCGCTGCAGAGACGAACACTCAAAGGGGCAAGATCTTATAGGGTTATGGGAATCCAATCTCCCAAGGTATTTTATTCCTACAGTTCACGTTTTCCCTGAAATCATTCATTACTGTCATGCAAATTATGATCCCACACAAAGAGCTGTATTAGCTCCTGATCAAAGTGTTTTGTTCCCTATCACACCTCAGGCTATCAATGCTATGTTACAATTTGAGCCAGAACAAGAATTAGCACCTCTATCCATGGAAGGGTTGATTGAGAAAACCAGACTGTTAACTCCAGAGAAATTGAAAGCAATGTGTCAGTATTTCATGTTACCTGAACATCAGCCAAAAGGGACTCCCCCCTATGGTTTTTACTTTTTCAATAAATTGGGAAGGCTTATTGTGAATGTAATATCCTTTGTCTTAGGATTCAATACCAGTGAGTATGTAGATGAGATAACTCTGGCTTTGCTATCTATCTTTACCCCTGGACAGCCTCCTGAGATTAAGTATGATTATGCTTCCTTCATTGCCAACAAAATCCATGATCAAATTTTAAGGCTAGATGATGAAAAGGTTTTCAAGTACTCCTCAGTTATCTATCATCTCATAATTTTCTATCACTCAGACAGATTCCCTTTCCCTGTTCAGAAACTTGATGCTAAAGGTAATCCCAGGTCTGTTATTTTTTCGTCCCCCATCATTCATTTGTCCTCTGATTCTCCCTACTCTTATTCAGAATTCATTGATCAGTTTGTACATCCTGCTACAACCTTGTTAACAGGAGTTTCTCCCCCCAGGCTTAGTACTGAGATTAAAAAAAACCCTGCAATTGTCAAAAAGTTATAAAGTTGGGGATTGGTACTTGTACCAAAACCATACAGTCATCAGGATTTATGGATGTGAATTACATCCATTCAAGTTACCCAGATATGTACCAATGAGAATTTTTGCTTTGGAATACTTTAGACAGATGAATAACTCGGATGTAATCCATTTCTGCAATGTAAAGAAGAAAGCACAGTTAAGGATCAAAAGCCAGTTAGGTCCTTTCATTTGCAATTCTAGGGAAGCTGAAAGAGATGCTGAACTTATATTAGAAAAAAAATTCCAGACATCTTTCCGTTGGGTCCCTTATGACCCCTTTGGTTTCATTTGTGAAAGAAGGTTAAAAAATAAGTCATCTCCTTATGTACATCACAAAATTCCTGACATAGAACAGTATGCAAATCAAGATGAATGGGTTAAAGGAACACTTGTTGAAGAGGGAAGTGGAGCTGCCAAATTGAATAAACTTATGAAAGATGTTGAGAAGAAATTTGACCTAGAAACATATGATCAAATGCAGGTACCATACATTGGCACATCTTCAGCAGCTACTCTACAACAATCTATACAGGAAGATAGTCCATCAGTAGCAGCAGAGCCCAAGGGTAAAGGAAAAGAACCTATAGTTCAGGTCGTTGAAACCCTGGTCATGGCAGAAAAATCACAGAGTTCCAAAGAACCAGAACAATCCCAGGCTTCTCAAACACCAGCAAAGTAAATCCAAGTTCCAGAGATGCAAACTCCACTGAATGTGGAAATAGGGAAAAAGAGGCCAGCTCCAGATACCACACCTTCAAAAGGAGCCCCACAAGTTTATCAAGCCAAAAAACACAAGTCTGATCCACCTCCAGATATAGAGATTATAGATGAGGTATTTGATGATGGTAGGGAGGATAGTCAGCAAACAGGTACAGCAAGTGAAACAAACATAAGCCAGAAAGGGATACAAAAGCAATTAAGCACTGAAGTATCTTCTTTCAGACCGCCAAAGACAGATACTGGAGACATTAAGAAAACTTTCATTAATATCAAAACAAAGAATGAACCATTGAAAATGAAGGTCTACGATCAATATATGAAAATGGCTCCTCACAATCAGCAAAGGTTGATGTCAGCATTTGATCTGTCACAAGGTAAAATGCAAATGAGTCACTTCAAAGCAAAGGTGCCAAAGCCAACTTCAGCAACAGATTACATCAGAACAAATTTTGAAGTTTTAGCAAAAGATATCCATCCCTTGGATCAGATAGAGCTTCATAGACAAACAGGGGAAATGGTTTATTCTACTCTCACCAACAAAGCCATGGCGGCTTTAACGCTGCAAGATTCCTTGAATAATACTACTGCAACATTGAAGATTGAAAGGGCCTCCTCACAGGCCAAGGACAATAGAATAAAGTCTCTAGAAGAGATCATCATTGGTTTGGGTCACAATCCCAAAGACACTAAAGGTATTGAGGCACTGATAAAAAAGAAAGAGGATGATCTAGCTGCACTCAGAAAACAGCTGAAAATACCAGCCTCAAGGCACCCCCAGACACAGGAAGTTATAAAAGGAAATTCACAAGAAGAAATGATGGAGTTGCTCTTGAATTTGACAGAGCGATTAAATGAAACAGAAAAGGAGTTGGAAAAAGCATTGCAGGAACAGGAAATCATCAAGCAAACTTCAACAAAAGGTACTACAACTACAGGACAGTAGGAAAAACCATCTCAGGTAAACATTTCTAATTTGAATTCTGAAGATTTAATTAAACAGATGGAGAGTTTGCAGCTAAAGGTCACAGAACTCCAAGAAACAAAATTACAATTAACAAAATTGGAGGGAAAATATGACACATCAAAAAGGACAGCTGCTGACAACCTCAGGGAAATAAAAAGATTGGAGAAATTGGTTGAGGCTTTGCAAAAAGATCTTTCACTGGAAAAGCCTCTGAGCGAAATAAATGATATTCTTTGGGACAACATCATTAACTTAATAAGAGATATTTGGCCTTCCATCCAAGCTATTTTTGAGCAGAATGAGTTAGTCAAGATAGCACAAGAGGAAATAAATAAAACTAGACATGAATTAAGGGGCAAGCCGGAGCATGCCCAGCAGATCATTCAATTTTTGAATTCCAGAACAAAACAACAGCTTGCATTTGTTAGGAATTGATGACAGAACAGGTGTAGTTTTGGAAGCAAAGAGAGTTTTCACCAAGAGGACTTTCATGCAAAATCTAGAAAGAAAGTGTACTGACATTTTGGTCGACATCAACGTTTTCAGAGAGAAGTTTCAAGCTTTGCTGGACAGTGAATTGCCAAGTCCCATGCTCACAGAGGATCAAATAGTAGACTTGGAAACATATGAGAAAAGAATAAAAGCTCATGCTAAAAATACAGCTATAGGTTCTACTAGCTCATCGGAACCTGTATTACCAACCGGGAAAAGTATTTATGAAAAAGTGAGGAATCTATTTCATCTGGAGCATGAACTAAAGTATCTATTTCCGAACGAGCCCACTTTTTATAAACTTACTGAAGCAGATGAAACTTTAAGGAAACTCAGAAGAACAATGATACCAGATGATCAGTGGTGGAAGGAAATGCTGGAAATTTTGTAAAAAATGTTTTCAGGATGAAAGTTTATCTTTACAATTGAGTAAATGGTAAAAAACAGAAAAGCAGATGAAAGAGTATCAGATGAAAGGTTAAAGAGTATCCGTAAGAAGAAAGAGTATTCAACAAGTCAAAGGAATACGCAAAGGACAGCACAGAGCCCTATTTTAAAGCACTTATCCTTAGCACGTCCATGAAGAAAGGAACAGCACATCCGCCGTTACTCATTATTCTATTTTACGAGACCATGTGTCTCTTGTTTGTAAATATGCTTTAAGTCAGCCTGGATTATTGGCTAGGATAGAGTAAGATTGTTAGGATTATTTTTTGTATAAATAAACCCTCAAAGAGAGAGTTGAGGTGGATTCTATTACTCTGCTGTAACACTGAGATTTTCGGAATAAAAGCTTTTGGAGAGATTTACTTGTGGCTTACTGGATGACGATTTGAAGCACTGGACTTGTTGCAGGATTCATGTGTTGGACTACAGTTCAATAAGTGTTTCTACCTTTTGTCTGAAATTTTATATTAGTTTTTAATACCATCATATCCATTTCTGAATAATTTACATAAAGGATTGAAACAGAATTTGCTTAATTGTACTCTGTTTTCAAATGTGATTGTTCCTAAATGTTTTCTTCTAAATCAGCTATAAGCATGAATTCTTAAATGCTCCTGCTTCGCTAATTTAAGCACTATTGATTGCTATAATAAAGAATCCTTTATTGCTCTTTGTTTGTAGTCAATTCACTTCTTTCCTTTGAACATGGTGAAATATTCTTAGTTGCCTTTCATCCCTTCAAGATCATCCCACCCACTTTAAATTTTAAGGATTGTTCTCTGTCTAGCTATCTTGCCCTGTAATACCATCTTGTGCGTAGAATAGAAGTCCAGTAAAGACATCCTTTGACTCCATAGCCCAATGGACTGAAAGCTCTCAGCCTTGCCCTTAGTTTGCGGATTCCACCATTTTCCCAAAACAAACTTTGAATCTATAACTAGCCTAAAACCTTAAAAGAACAAAGATAAATCATAAAGAGAGAGCCCTCTTTGGATGCAGATTGGCTAGATTCTGCATCTAAAAGGTTGGTTTGTGGTTACCTCGGGTATACTTTCCTCTTACACAACTTCTAGGAAAACCTGAGTGAGGCGATGTACAAAACAAAGTTAAAATAGAAGCTGATGCCATTAAGGTTTGTTTAACTCTTAAATACATGTATAAAAGTTGCCATGCTCAATTATACATTCCCATTCATAGATATGAAAACATTATATGGCTTGGATAAATTTTCAACATAAACAGAATAATAGAAA
Source organism: Pinus albicaulis (assembly GCA_034641835.2). NCBI lineage: Eukaryota > Viridiplantae > Streptophyta > Pinopsida > Pinales > Pinaceae > Pinus > Pinus albicaulis. The sequence goes on from CM076572.1 coordinate 111,392,389, forward strand.
CTTGCATACTTCTTTCATTGATTTGCAATTCTCAGTACAAAATTTTGCTTCAAGGTTCAAAAACTCGGAACCTTCATCTTTCTTGAAATTTTCTTTAAATACAGTATCACAAGACAGTTTCCAATAATGAAACTAATTCTAACTGCCCTAACTAATTCTAACTGCTTGAACTACTGACTATTACGGAGGCACATGCCTCAAAAAGGTCTTATTACATTTACATGATTTTGAGAAATAACATAATGAGAATTTGAAAACTTCTAATCTATGAGAACAACTGCTCCTAAAGTGGTTGTTAAATACTTATTTTTTATGCTATAGTATAAAAGCATTATACCATAACATATATTTTTTGTGAATTTCAGATTTTTTTTTATTTTTCGATTTTCAAAATAAAATAGAAAAGGATATGCAGATGATCCACAACATCTGGCTCCACCTAGGGATAGTGTTTTGTTCCACGAAACACTAAGAACCTGCAGATCTGTGCCTTCAGCTCAGGCATGGAGTCAAAAATTTCTTGATGAAATATGTATAATGATCACACCGGATATATACAATGATGGTGAAACATCTCTTTAGTGTCGGAAATAATGCTTTAGATATTGCCCATTGATAGGCATATCTAGTACTTCCCCTTCAAGATTTTCCAGCATGAAAGTATTATTCATCCTGATTTCATTAATTTTGAAAGGACCATACCACAAGGGATCAAATTTGCCGTGTTTCCCTTTATCTTCCCTTCGGGTATCCCATCTCAATACAAGGTCTCCTCTTTGAAACATGACTTCTTTCGCTTTCCTGTCAAATATTATCTTCATTTTTTGCTGATAAGTGAGAAAATTCTCCCAAACTTTATTTCTGTTTTCATTTAGCTCCATTATATTATTCATTCTTCTAATCATGGCATTTGGTTCTACTTGAGCATCTTGAAGAAAATAAATCACAGGTTTCACCAACTGGGTGGGAAACAATGCCTGAGTCCCATATAATAGCTCATAAGGTGACTTACCAGTGGATCTTCTAGTGGTCATCCTCGTTGCCCATAGCGCAAAAATTAACTTGGAATCCCAGTTCTTTTGGTTTTCATTTATTGTCCTCTTCAGAATTCTTACCAATGTTTTGTTAGAAGATTCTGCCAATCCATTTCCTTGTGGATGATAAGATGTAGAATGAGACAATATCACATTGTAAGTCTGATAGAAATTAATAAAACTGATTGAGTTGAAAACTTGTGCATTATCTGTCACAATCTTTACTGGACATCCAAATCTGCTAAAGATATTTTCTTCTAAAAACTTCATAACAACTAAATCATTTTCCTTCCTGGTAGGGATTTCCTCCACCCATTTTGTAAAATAATCTGTAACAGTAAGAATCCACTTAAATTTCCCACTGGATGGTGGATTGACTTCTCCAATGAAATCCAATCCCCATTGTCTGAAAGGTTCTTCAATAAAAACAGGGAGAAGAGGTAAAGGGGCTAACTTTTTCTTTTCTGCAAACACCTGGCATTTCTGACAACTTCTGACTGCTTTATATACATCAACCAACATATATGGCCAATAGAAACCTGATTTTAAAATTTTATGAGCAATTACCTTCCAACTGTAGTGACCCCCACAAAAGACATCATGATATTCTCTAAATACTTCTGAAACTTCCTCCTCTGTCAAACATAACAATAATACTCCAACAGGATCTTCCAATATAGCTTTGCTTCAATTATGACATAAGGTTGAGCTTTGATTTTTAAAGCTTTGTATTTAGCTCTATTTATTGAAGGAGGACAAGAACGAAAGAATAAATAATGAACAATATCTTTGTACCAATCTGAGCACATAAATTTATATTTAATTGCTGAATTCGCCTGAAAGTCACCTGTTTCTTCATTGACTTCCTCTATAGGTGCCAATAAATTAATTCCCAGTGTTTGAAAATTTGACTCCGTTAATAATTTTTCCAGCCCCAATCCTTTAATCAACTTTGTTGGTTTAACATCTAGATCATATTGTTGGATTTTAGCAATCCATTTTCCCCTTTTCCCGTCCACATCACTCTGTACCAAAACATCTTTTACAGTAGAATTAGGAACATATGCTAAAATTTGGGAATGAAGAACATAGGTTTTGAATGCTTTCAATGCTTTCACTAGAGCATATACATGATTCTCCAATATATTATACTTCAACTTTGCATCTCGGAGCACCTTACTGAAATACGCTACAGGTTGTTCACATTTTTCTTCATTTCTCTGTAATAACACAACAACAATTGTTGAGGAAGATGTAAATGAGAAAATTTGAAATGGCTTCAGATAATCTGGACTTATTAGAACAGGTGCTTCCTTTAGAGTTTCTTTAATTCTTTGAAAATATTCTCTTGATTCTTTGTCCCACTTTATCTATGCATCCTTTTTCAACACGTCTGTTATTTTCTTGACAATCTCTGTGTAATTAGGAACAAATCTTCTCAGAAAATTAATTTTCCCAAGGAATCTCTGAATATCTTTCTTACTTCTGGGAAATGGAATTGACTGTATTACTTCGACTCTCGCTACATCAATATTCACTCCTAGTTTAGAAACAATGTGTCCCAGCAGTTTACCCTCCTCCAGAGCGAACAAAGACTTTTTAGGATTCAGAGATAATCCATATTTTCTACACTTCAAGAAGGCTTTTTGCAAATGATGTAGATGTTCTTCATCAGAGTTTGAAAAAATGGTGACATCATCCAGATAAACAACCACAAAGTTATCTCCTACAAATGCAATATCCATTGCTCTTTGGAATGTGGCCCCTGCATTCATTAAGCTGAATGGCATCCTGGCATACATGAATGTACCCCACGGTGTAGTGAAAGCAGTTTTCTTTTGATCTTCCTTCTCCACAGCAACCTGGTTATATCCTGAAAAACCATCTACCATTGATAACCTGTACACTCCAGTTACTTTTTGCAAGACAAAATCCATCTTCGGCAAAGGATAATTATCCTTCAATGAAGCCCTATTCAAGGTCCTGAAGTCTACACACAACCTTATCTCTCCATTCTTCTTTCGTACTGGTACCAGATTGGAAACCCAATCAGAATATCTGAGAGGAACAATTATTTTAGCTTGCAACAACTTCTTTACCTCCTTTTCAATCAGGGCCAACAACAATGGATTGATTTGTCGAATTTTCTGTTTATGTGGTTTGACTCCCTCTTTCAATGGAATTTTATGATGAATAATACTCTTATCATAAGTCTTCAGGTCATCATATGACCAGGCAAATACATCCTCAAATTGTTTGAACAGATCTACGTACCTTTTTTTATAGTCCTCCGGAAGGCCTTTGAACAATTTTACTATTTTAGGCTCATATTGAGTTCCCAGATTACAATCTTCCACATCATTATCTTGCTGTGGTTTCTTCTAATTTACTGCCACATCATTAGCATCAAACATCCTTTTGAGGGGTACCAGACCTCTTGGTAGAACATTGTCTTTCAGCTGAATAATCTGCTAATCACCAATCTTCTTTTTCCAAGTCTTAGGTATATCAGCCGAGTCATCTTCATCAGTTTCCAAATCAATTTTATGATTTTCAAAGTCTTCAATCATCAACAAAAATCGCTTAATCTGCTCATCATCCTCAAAAACCTACCAATGTTTGATATTGTCTAGGATCGAAGGTCTATGTCTCATCTCAATTTCATATCTTAGCCTCGGATTAATTGGAGGCTTGAGTGTACTAGCTGCAACTGCTAAAGAATATGCCATTCTATTCTCTTCTCTTGGGACAAACTGTGGATTGAAAGCTTCAAATTAATTTTCAATTAAATCCCATACATTATTCCTGTAAGTTCTTAACATGGGATGCTTGGTTTGACACACATTCTTAATTTGTCTTATGACTAACTTAGAATCACCAAACACGGTCATATATTGAATTCCCATTTGCTTAGCTATCTGCATACTAATTATTAATGCTTCATACTCATCTACATTATTGGTGGATTCAAACTCCAATTTAAATGAAAAAGGTACAAGGTTACCTTCTGGAGATACAAAAATGAAGCCAGCTCCAGCACCTTCTTTAGAATACACACCATCAAAATAACACTTCCAAAGCTTGTTTGAATGCAGCTCCTTATGTACAATGGCTGAAGGGGGCTGCCCTTGTGACTCTTCAAATTCTGCATCTTCATGCAACATGAAACAAGAAAGATCCTCCTTCTCCTGGCCATAAATAGGTGAATTACCTGCATCTTTCTTGGTAGCAGTTTTTTGAAATCTAGTTTCTCTATACAACCTTCTTTCTTCGCCATTAAAAACAGGGATGATAACATATGTAAAATCTAGCTTCAAAACTCCTCCCAAATTTTCCCCCCAAGATCTAGATAATAACATACCAAATCTGGCTGGAATGTCTACCACTACGACATCCATCATAATGCTCTTGGCTGGGATTTGAGCCAATGAAACAACCATATCTTTAATAAGACCGACACACTTCACCGTTTTTGAATAAAAAGAATAAATATCTCTATATGGCTTAGTGATTTGTAAATTTAACTCTTTCATCACACACAATGGCATCAGATTGTGGGATGCGCCAGAATCTAGCATACAATTATGTAAAAAAAAATCATGTAATAGAAGAGATATATAAAAATCAGGGACGGATGAATCTACATCTTCAACATGAGGCCTGAAGGTAACCACTGGTTTTTCTTCCTACAGATTTACTATATCGCCCACTTCATTAGACTGAGATAAATTGATAAACTCTGCAATCTCCTTCTTATAACCAGGTGTTTTTATTAACTCGAGAAGAGGTACTTGAATTTTTACTTTTTCCAACTCTTTTGACAAACTGAAAGTTTGATTTTGTTTTGTCACCTTTTCATGTTCTTCTTGATTTTTATTGGAATTTAGGCCTTGATTCGAAATAGTAACAACTTTAGGGTCCTTAATCTTTGTTTGAGAAGCCCCAACTTGTTGTTTTTCCTTCTCTTTTTCTTCATTCATGGGCTGTTTCCCCTTATCTGATTTCTTAATCTGATTTTTCTGTAATGGAGTCGCCATCGGAGCAGGTACTAATTCTGATTCTTTTTCCTCATCGTATTGAGTTCTTAACCTCTTATTTGACCTCAAATCATATTTTTTATGTAATTCTGATTGCATGAAGTTCGTAAACTTCTTGCAATAATCATCCATCTCTTCTTGGTCGAACGAAAGATCAGTGTCTTCATTTTCTTCCTCGATTTCTTTTTTTGTTTCATCATACTCCATGTATACAGCAGAAATTCGAGCATCATCTTCCTTTTCATCATCATCATCTGTTGAACGAGATGGAGTTGCCTCTATATACAAAAATGCTTGCACCTGATCTTGATCTTTTCTTTCTCTTTGTAGAATCTGCAGGGGCTGTTTTTTAAACTGGGGATTAAAAACCCCTCTATTCTGTATTGCAGGCTTATTATTGTCTATTTCCAACTTCACCAACTTATTAGACAAATTTTTTATGACCTTAGTCTTATCGTCAATTCTCTGGTCATGAGCTGAGGCTTCTTCTTTAGCTTTTCCTTTATCTTGAACTTTACCAGCAGCAGACATATTAGCCTCAATCTCCAGAGCATCAGTTTGAATCTGCTCCAAAGTAGGAGACCTTCTTTCTCTCAATGTGAAACTGAACTCTGGTTCAAATGCACCAGAAAAAACAACCCTTGCTCCAATAGGAGGGGGTTTCATTTCAACAGGCAAACTATTATACAATTTATTAAATTTCTTCACAAAATCATTCATGTTTTCATCAGATTTCTTCTTTATTGAATTGAATTCTGTCAAAGAATAACCATGGTCCCTTTTTTCACCCCATCTCTCGGTGAAACATTTTTCTATGGCATCCCAATCATTTATGGTACCATTAGGAAATCCTTTAAACCATTTCATTGCCTCTCCACTTAGAGGCTGAACAAAAAGTCTCATTACAACGTCCAAATGTTCAACATTTAAATTATCAGCAAATGTGCAAAACAGGGGCAAGTGCTACTCTGCAGTTATTTCATCTTCACCAGTAAATCTAGGGAGTAACTTGAGATACTCCTGAGACATATCATGCAGTGGTTGGGGTATATTTAATGGTGCATATCTATTCATCAAGAAATCAGGGGTCGCCATGTTTATGCCCAGATTAACTGCTCCTTGAGCGGGGGTAAAATGAATACCAGTTGTATGTGGGGGTGAATGAGGTGGAACAACTAATATAGGAGTTGGAGTATGAACGATTTCACAAGAGATGGCAGTTGTATGGGGCTGAGTTTCTGTAAAAGGGAAAGATAGAAACTCCAAAGATTTCTCTTCTAACGTAGGTTCTTGAAAATGAATGGGTGATGGTGGGGATTCTTTTTCCGAGAAAATGAGTTTCCTGGAAATATTCTTGGATGAGGGAGTGCGTGAACTGCTGCCTGGTGCGAGCAGTGTGGTTTCTGGTGTATCCAATATTTTTGGTTTCTGGCCCTTCTTCGAAACAAGCTTCTGAGGATCAGACAAAACAGGAACTTTTTGCTGAGAGGTATCTGACCTCGTGTGAGGTTTATTTGGAGCCAGAGCTATTTTCAAACAAACACAGCTTACTATTTCCTCCTCTCTGAACAACCAGAGGAAATGTAAAACAAAACCCAGGGAAAATCTTCGAACATTCATCCCTGGCAACGACGCCAATTAATGTTGTACCTTGAGAAACAATTCCTTGCTGTGTTAAGGAATCCGTGCTCAAGACATTATCTGATGATGTCACAAAGTTATTTTAAAACTGTCTCTTTATTAAAAACCCTTAAACATTGATTCTGTAACCTTCAAATATCAAACCTATACATGTTTCTACAATGCCATGTTCCACTTATGTTGAAATGAATGAATGGAAGAAAATAAGAAGAGGATTTCAAACTGATATGTTGTTTAAAACAGAATCTACCATTTTAAAACCCAGAAGAATTATGTAAAGATAAAGTTAAAATAGAGGAGTGCACATTAAGGTTTGTTTAACTCTTAAATACACATGTATAAAGAGACCCGATACTCAAATTACTCTATTTCATTCATAGATATGAAAACATTATGTAAACTGGATAAATTTTCAACATAAACAGAATAATAGAAACTGGCATACTTCTTTCATTGATTTGCAATTCTCAGTACAAAATTTTGCTTCAAGGTTCAAAAACTCGGAACCTTCATCTTTCTTGAAATTTTCTTTAAATACAGTATCACAAGACAGTTTCCAATAATGAAACTAATTTTAACTGCCCTAACTAATTCTAACTGCTTGAACTACTGACTGTTACGGAGGCACATGCCTCAAAAAGGTCTTATTACATTTACATGATTTTGAGAAATAACATAATGAGAATTTGAAAACTTCTAATCTATGAGAACAACTGCTCCTAAAGTGGTTGTTGAATCAATGGCTACTTTTGGTTTAGCCATTGGGACCTCTTTTGTTGAGTCCATTGAAAATTTCTTGCACTTCTTCCATAGCTCATTTTGAGTGGTCGAGGAATTTTTTAAACTTTGATATTCTATCCTGAACGCCACAATTTGACTGTGTGTAGGTTTTCCTGTAAAGAGTGTCTTCACCATCCATAGCAAATTGAAATGCCTATGCAAGAAGTTAAACACAGTTTCCCCTTTTAAAATCTGTGTCTTTTCGTGCCTATTATCTACCTTACTTTTTGCTAATGTTAACTAATCTTCATAAAACTTCCATGACATGATATTTCCTTTCTTAGTCCAGCATAAAGGTAAACGTGTTCTAGTCAATTTTTCAAATGATATATCAAACTTCTTTACTATCTCCTTGATTCCCAGTAACCTTTTCTCTGCAACCTTCCGAAGATCATTCTTAATTATCATCTTATTAACTTCCTCGACATAAAAGTATCTGTCTTGTATTCCAATATCTTCTAATTCTTCGTCTGATTTGGAATTGATAAAATTCATAAACTTTCTAGCCCAATTTTCTCTTTTAATGGCCATCTGCTTTTCAGATAATAACTCCTCTTCATGTTCTGAGATGAGGCTTTTCTCTTTAGCAACTATATTAAGAGAATTCCAATTTGACTTCATTTCTGAAATAATCTCACCCCAAATGATATCTTTAGCTTTTATAAGTGAGATATTACCTTTTAAATTCTCCTTGAGATCTTTAATTTCATCTTCAGCCTTCTATAATTTCTACTTATTCTCATTCACTTTATCTTCTAGTGCCCGCATGATCTTGGTGGCCATTTCTAACTCTGATTGAGCCTGCTTTCAATCTCGTTCTGCCATCTTCAATTCTGTGCTGAGCTGAACAAATTGTTCTTGAGGGTCTGCATCACCTGTAGGAAAAACAAACATACAAGTATGATTTTCAATATGGTTTTGTAATGAAATAGTAGTCTGCTTTACTTTAGTCAACTCTTTATCTTTCTGTAACAATTGCTGACGCAATTCTTCTTTCTCTTTTTCCACCTCTGCTACTTCTGCAGCCATTGAATGTTCTGCAGCAGGTAACTTCAGCTTTCTTCTTAGGGTGGATATTTCTATTTCTGCACTCTTCATGAGCTTCTACATCGTAGCCTTGTCATTCGGATCCATACCAATCTTCAGGATAATCTTTTTTAACTCTTCATTTTGAACTGATAAGGCCCTTGAATTGGCCTTTTCCATTCTAAACTGTTTGATAGCTTTTGCAAGCATGGTTTCAGCTTTAACCACTGTGGCATTAGTCTTGGTTAAATCATTAATAATTAAATGTCCAGTCTACATATGAAGGTTCATCTTATCCCACAGTGGGATCTTCTTAACATCCATAGTTATATTTACCTCATTGAAACTGCTTGAAGATCCAAGGGACATCCCTGTTGGATATGTTAGAGCCATTCTAAATTGATCCTTTTCAAGGTCCATTATAGTCAACAACCTAGTCTGATCAGCAGCTATATGATGCTCCGCCTGAGCCTCTACATTAGCTTTTATTATCTGATTTCTTTCTTCAATCTGTCTAAATTTGTGTTTGACTGAAGGCATCTTCTCTAAGTAAAGTTCATGGCCTCTAGGAGAAGAGGGGACATTTTGTTCTTCATTGATATGGAAGGTAAAACCAGGTGAGTTTGAAGAATGACCTTCAGCCAATTTAGTTCTCTTTTCCTCTCTCGGCTCTTCATCATCTACTTCAACAATATCATCTGTACCTCTTTTATTTGCCCTTTCAGTTATAATAGGTTTTTGAATACTCATTTTTGATGTATTTAATTCGCCTGGGTTCGCCAGCTTCTCCTGATCAGGTCTACTTACGTGAGAAAACGCAAAATATCCATTCTCAATTCTTCTATGGGAAATCATTCTATGCGGATCATATGACCATTTTTCTCCTAGTAGCAAATGTGTCTCTTCCAAAATTTTAGAAACTTCATCAAAATCTTGCCTCATATTGACCACGAAAGGTCCCACACTCATAGGAAATTTATACATAAAACCTTTCTTCATGGGAAGAAAGTGCAACTGATCCTCATTAAGGCTCTGTCTTATGAATTCAAAGGTGAAAAGCCGCATAGGTACAAAATTCGGGAGCCTATAAGGCTCAATACTAGCTCCATACAATCTTATCTGTGAATACTCTTCAAACACAAACCAATCTCCGAATTTGAAACTCGGTCCTAACTGTAGAAATTCCTGGGCTTTTGGTAGAAAACATGGAAGAGGGACTCCATTCAAAATTTTATAAGCAATAGAAATATAATGACTAGCAAACTCAAATAACCCTGCTTCATTTCCTTCTTTTCTAGTCATGTCAGTCCAAAGTAAAACTGATTTCTTTTGCTTGTTAACATCAACTATATTCAACCCCAAACTCATAAATTCTTCGACATTTTGATATAAAAATAAATACACAATCAATGATGGGAATTTAAAGAAACCTGTAAGAGGAAGGGTCATCAACTGAGAATTTACATTCTCCCGCCAGAAAGATGGAATGTCGAGAACAACCCCTGGTTTCATCATCAGCGCGTACATTCCCAATACTGATTTATCAACTGTATGGTCATTGTCTTTGCCCAAAATCTCTCGAATGCAACTCAGAATTGGTCTATACTCAGCATTGAACGCTTCCAAACTAAATTCTTCTCCTTCTAGTTGAGCTTCCTTTGAATTTGATCTCAAGTAGGACATACATTGATCAAAATCTTCATTTGAAAGGTCCTCAAAATAATGAGCCAATGAATCTTCAGAGAATTGCAGTGGTGACTCGTTTTGAGGAAAGCATAATGCTTGGCAAATTAATTGCGTCGATACCTGCAAAACGTTTTCTCCCTGCGAATTCATTACGAAACACTTACCAGGATACATTGAAGAGACCAGCCCTGAGATAAACTCGGGAAAGAAATGGGATTTTGGGATATAGGCGAACAAGACACCGAATTTCTTCATGGCGGAAAAAACTGGGGATTTCTCAGCGTTTAGGGTAACTTGATGATGCAATCAGAAATGGTTTACAGAAGACGTGGTATCCTAGACGTCTGTTTCACTGTCCATGAGGGAACTGAGGCTTGTTGAAACAGATAGTGAGACTCGTTTTTCCATTGCTTAATGGACAACATATAGCGAACGGAAAGGTGACGGTGATACAGCTCGAAAGGGGGAAAACGACAGCAGGTACTTTGAAAATGGGATAAAAAAAAAAACCTTTTAACCACTGCGCAAAGCCATATTAAATGCCTGTAATGACATGTAATGTTGCTGACGTGGAGTACAGCTGCTTCGCATGATGTCATTGCGGGGGTTGCTGAAGTACGACGGAAAATTTTGGGTTGCCCCCCCCGCAATACATCCACACCGTCGATCTTCATTTACCTCACGGTCAACAACTCAACTGTGGGGGTGCCGGATTGAATAATGCACGAGCTCTTTGCGCCCCCGTAGTTGATCACCCAATTACGATCTTCAACACTTTGCTGCTTCCACTTTAAAACTTTCCCGATATTTAAATGTCAAACTATAATACAAGGCCAAATAAAGTTTAATAATAAACTTAATTGGTAACGCACTTTTGTTAAATACTTCTTTTTTATGCTATAGTATAAAAACATTATACCATAACATATATTTTTTTCGAATTTCAGATTTTTTTTTATTTTTTGATTTTCAAAATAAAATAGAAAAGGATATGCAGATGATCCACAACATGATGGACGGTGGATGATATCCACAAAGTGCCATAAATGGGGTAATGTTTGCTACAGTGTGGAAGGAAGTTTTATACCACCATTCAATGAGAGGTAACCATTTTACCCATTGTGTTTGTTTATCAGATGCAAAACAACGAAGATATCCTTCTAAAAATTTATTTACTATCTCAGTGTGACCATCAGATTGAGGATGATAAGATGAGCTATGAGATAATTGAGTACCCAAACAAGGAAATAACTCCGTCAAAAAAATTCCAGTAAAAATGAGATCTCTGTCACTCACAATAACCCTTGTGTTTCCATGTAGCTTTTGAATCGTGTCCATAATGTAGTAGCAACTGTACTTGCTTTAAATGGATGAGATAATGCACAAAAGTGTGCATACTTGGTAAGTCTATCAACTACCACCATGATGACACTCTTTCCTTCTGACTTAGGTAAGCCTATATTAAAATCCATTGAAATGTCCTCCCAACATTGACTTGGAATGGATAAAGGTTGTAGAAGACCTAGGGTCTTAGTTGTCTCAACTTTATTCTTTTGGAAAACCAAAAATTCCGCCAGAAAACTTTGAATATCAGATTTAAAGCCATGCCAAAAAAATTATTTCTTCACCCTCTGGTAAGTTTTTAAAAATCCTGAGTGTCCTCCGAAAGGAGAAGTGTGCAATTCCAAAAGAATATTTTGTTTTAGTTGGGAATTCTTACAAATATATAAGCGATCTTTGTACCATAAGGAAACATTTTTCAAATTAAATGTATCATATGTACTAGGATCTTGCTGCAAATTTTTTATGAGTGTTCATACTTCTTCATCCTTCTTCAATTCATCCCTTGCTTCGGTTATCCAATATGGTTGGATAATAGAAATGGCACAAAGAAATGCTTCCACCTCTTCATTGTTTCTTGAGAGTGCATCTGCAACAACATTTAGCTTCCCTTTTTTGTATATTATTTCAAAGTAATAACCCAACATCCTTGTGACCCATTTTTTCTACTCTTTTGAAGATAGTCCTTGTTCCAAAAAGTGTTTAAGAATATCATGATCAGATTTTACCTTGAAGTGTCTTCCTATTAGGTACTTTCACCGTTTCTTTAGTGCATGCAGTATTGCTAACATTTCCTTCTCATAAATAGGTTTCTGTAAATAATTTTCTTTGATTGTATGACTTTCAAAAGTAATGGGTCTTCCTTATTGAATTAAAATAGCACCAATTCCATTTCGTAAGGCATCACTTTCCCCAATAAAGGTTTTTATGAAGTCTGGTGTAGCTAAGACCATTGCTAAGCACATTGCCTCTTGAAGATGTTCAAAGGCCTTAGTTGCTCCAGGAGTCCATGAAAATGCATATTTCTCTAATAATGTTGTTAGAGGTGTTTCTATTCTCCCATAATTCTTAACAAACTTGCGATAATACCCTATTAATCTGAGAAATACTCGCAACTACTTTATGGTTGTGGGGACTTTCCATTCCTTAATGGCTTTAATTCTTTTAGGGTCTATCAACACCCTCGTGAGATACAGTATGACCCAGATATTCCACCTCTTGTATTCCAAAGAAAAATTTGGACATTTTTTCATATAATTGTTTCTCCTGCAATAGTTTGAGCACCTTTTCAACATGTTGAACATGATCCTTCAAAGACCCACTATAGATTACTATATCATCAAAAAATACTAGCAAAAATTTTCTAAGAAGGATTTGAAAGTGGAATTCATCAACCCTTTAAATGTAGAAGGTGCAATGGTAAGGCCAAAAGGCATGAAAAAAAATTCATAATGACCCTCAAGATTTCAAAATGTTGTTTTCGGAATATCTTCAGTCTTCATTCTAGTTTGATGATATCCTAAACGAAGATCCAACTTGGTAAAATAAATTTATCCATGTAATTCATCTAATGATTCATCAATCACAGGAATGGGAAATTAAAGTGAGCTTATTGGGCTCCCTATAATCTGGACACATGCACCATGATCCATCCTTCTTGTGTACCAATACTATAGGAGCAGATAAATAACTTTGACTATGTTGAATTATACCAACCGCTACCATTTCTGCAATCATACGTTCAATTTCGCTCTTTTGGACATAAGGATATCTATAGGGCCTAATGCTTGGAGGAACACTTCCTGCAATCAAATGAATAGCATGATCATGATCATGAATAGGTGGGAGTATTTTAGGAGTTTCAAACACCTTGGAATGATTGTCCAAGACTTTTTGGAGATCTATAGAAATAGATGATTTTGATGTTGGAACTTCTAGTGAGCATAATTGTGCAGTTAGCCTTGTTGTTATTTTTTAATTATCCTTTCCATGAAATTAGAGCTTATTATCTTTCTTGGATTCCCTGCAATACCCCGTAATTTGATTTCCTTTCCTTCTGAAAAAAATTTCAAGAAAAGTTCTTGAAAATTAAAAGCTACCATCCCCGAAGATTGCAACCATTTTACTCCTAGTACAACATCAACACCTTCCATAGGAATGGAAAGCATTGGAATATTCAATACATATTCCCCCATGGTTAGCTTGATATTATGGAATTTTCTAGAGAAATTTATAGTTCCTCCATTTGCAACCATCACTTGACATTCTAGTGCTAGGTATAGGAAACAATTCAATTCCTTTTCTACCTTACAATGAATAAAATTATGGGTACTACCTGAATCAATCAACACTATTACCTTTTTCTTCTTGATATGTCCTTCTATCTTGAGAGTTTGAGGAGTGGTAATTCCTGCCAATGCATTACATGAGATCGTTAGACTCATTTCTTCCTCTTCTAGGGTTGGTTACTGGTGTATATCCTCTTCTTTTGAAGATTCTTGTTCATTTTCTCCTTCCTCTTCACAATCTATATAAAATAATTTCTTCTCAACACACTTATGACCTTTAGTGTATTTTTTATCACAACTGTAGCAAAGCCCTTTTGCTCTTTTTTCTTCGAATTGTTTTGGTTTCAACCTTGTAGGTTGTGGAAATATAGGAGTAGAAACACTTCCATATTTATAGAAGTGAGTGGTAGTATTCCTTGTCGCCATAATTTTATATTCAATTTTTCTTTCCAACGTAAATGCCTTCTCCAATAAATCAGGTTCCAAAATGTGAACTTCATGTTGGATGTTATCCTTTAAAGTACTTATGAAGAGATCAATATTTTGTTCCTCTGGAATATCAGTTACCCTTATATTCAATTTTTGGAAGTCCTCAATGTGCTCCCCCACTAAACCCTTTTGTTTGAGATTTATAAATTGGCTAAAGAAGGTGTTTCTCTTTGTATCCGCATAATGTGCTACCATTTCCTCCGTAAAAATTGACCAAGTGACAATTTTTTTAGGGGAGCAAAGCAATCGATACCATACAAATGTATTTTGTTCTAAATGTAAATTTGCAATGCATACCTTTTGTGCATTTTTTACATTATTGAGATCAAAATATTGCTCCATCTGTAGTATCCATGTTACACGATCGTTTCCATCAAACTTTCTCATATCCATTTTTGGAATATGGTGGTTCTTTCCCCCAACATTAGAGTTTATGAAATCATGATTAACATATATTTTGTTCTCATCATGAGTTTCCTCTAGTATATTTTCACCATTAGGAAAAATTTCTTGTATCAACTTTGTCAAACCTTCCATGTCTTATTTTAGATCATTCTTCATGTTTTCCATCTTAGCTTCCATGTCATCCATATTAGATTCCATGCTAGCTTCCATGCCATCCATCTTAGCTTCCATGCCAATCTTCAAACCTTCCATGTCTTATTTTAGATCATTCTTCATGTTTTCCATCTTAGCTTCCATGTCATCCATATTAGATTCCATGCTAGCTTCCATGCCATCCATCTTAGCTTCCATGCCAATCTTCAAACCATCCATCTTAGATTCAATGCCTTTCTTCAAACCATCCATCTTATTTTCCACACCTTTCTTCAAAACTTACATCTCATTTTTTGTTGCTCTTTGCGAGAGTGAAATTTGTTGCACTTGCTCTTATACTTTTGATATGTCATGTTGCTGTTCTTCATCTTCATGAGTCATAGTAGAGCCTTCTAAAGGCTTCATGGGTGTTGAACTATTTTTAGGGGCCATTTTATTATCCACTACTGATATCTATTCTATAATTTTCCCTTGGAATCGATTCAACTAGATTCTTCAATTGGGAAAAAAAAATTACACACCTTTTATTTGCTTCTGAGGAGCTTGATATTAAAATTGAATTATCTCTATAATTGCAGATCCTCAATATCTGAAATTCAGCCCTGTAGTAGCCCTCTGAAGCCTCTTTCAAATTCCACAATTCTGACCTAATTTGGATGCTTCAAGGAAAATTTTGTCCCAATCTCCCACAATGACCTAATTATGGATTGGTTCAGTAGAGTGAACTTGTACGGTGTGCCACGTGCCACTGTTTCCTCCTTCGAATTTAAATTTGATAAAAAATGAAACTACAGTCCATGTACTTGCCCACAATCACCTCTTTGAGATGAAATTCGGGAGCCTGAAAAATCCTTACCTTCCACAAACCACATCTCTGAAAATATTGCAAACCAAGCTCTACAATGTTTTGATGATGTTCCACAGGATTTTGGCTTTGCACTCTACAAATTTGAGATTTTGAACTTTTAGGTCCCTATATTACTAGTATAGCCCCTTATTGTTGTAAGTGTAACCCCCTTATTGTTATTATTGTACCCTTGTAACCCCCATATTGTTATTATTGTGCCCTTAAATTATTATTGTTAGGTCCGTTATGATTACATTGTGGCCCCACTAGGATTACATTATGGCCCCATGGACTCCTATATATAGAAAGGAGGTTTTTTAATTTGTATCATCCAAGAATTTTTCATTCATGTAATGTATTGGAGGTTGCCCCCTCGAAGTGGCTTATTTCTAAGGCTTTGATATCTCTTTTCTTCCATTTTTGGAGCTGGTTTCACAACATTTGGTATCATAGCTTTCGATTCTAAGGTTTTGCTGCTCTAAACAGGTCATCGTGGCATTTTCAATATTACTTTTTTTCTACGAAGTTTCAGAACATGAAATTTTTAGGGTGCGAAGCCGAAATCCTAATCTAGAACCGGTCATCATGGAATTTGTGCCATAAATGTTTTTCTATGAAAGTTCAAAATCTGAAATTTTTAGGCCATGAAGCTTAAATCCTAAGGAAATGCATCGAAAACTTTCAGAGCTTGGTTTGCAATATTTTCAGAGATATGATCTTTGTAAGGTAGTGCTTTTTCAGGCTCCTGAATTTTATCTCAAAGAGGTGATCGTGGGAAAATATTCATAACTCTCTCTCTGAGCATCAAATTGGAGTGCCGTAAAAATTGGTCTTAATTAAACGAACTCTAGTTTCTTTTCTATCAATTTCAGATCTAAAAGATGAAACAGTGACACGTGGCAAGTCGTACAAGTTTTCTCTATTGAACCAGTCCATTATTAGGTCATTGTGGGAGATTGGACATAACTTTTCCTTGGAGAATCCAAATCAAGCTAGACCCATGGCATTTGAAAGATAATTCGGAAGGCTAACTCAATGACCAATTTCAGATATTGAAGAGCTGCAATTACATATATAATCTAATTTCATTATCGGGCTCCTCAAAATCAGGAAAAGAGTGTGTATTTTTTTTACAAATTGCATCAATCTTGTTTGAAGAATAAATTTGAATTGATTCCAAGGGCATATTGTAGAATATATATCAGTATTGGGCTAAAAGAAAAATGCCCCGTAAAAATAATTCAACACCCATTAAGCCTTCAAAAGTCTCTACTATGACTCATGAACATGAAGAATTGCAACATGATATATCAAAATTACAAGAGCAAGTGCACCAAATTTCGCTCTCGCAAAGAGCAACAGAAAATGAAATGGATGTTTTGAAGAAAGGCGTGGAAGAGAAGATGGATGGTTTGAAGAAAGGTGTGTAATCTAAGATAGATGGCAATGAATCTAAGATGGATGACATGGAAGCTAAGATCGATGAAAAAATGAAAGACAACATGGAAAACATGAAGAATGATCTAAAAGCAGACATTGAAGGTTTGACAGAGTTGATCCAAGAAGTTTTTCCTAATGGTGAAAAGATAGTAGAGGAAACTCACGATGAGAACAAAATAAATGTTAATCATGACTTCATAAACTCTAATGTTAGTGGGAAGAACCACCATATTAAAAAAATGGATATGAGGAAGTTTGATGGAAAGGATCTTGTCACGTGGATGCTACAAATGGAGAAATATTTTGATCTCCATAATGTGCAAAACACACAAAAGGCATGCATTGCAACTTTACATTTAGAACAAAATAAATTGGTATGGTATCGATGGCTTTGCTCCCGTAAAAAAAATGTCACTTGGTCAATTTTTACAGAGGTAATGATAGCACATTATCAGGATACAAAGAGCAACACCTTCTTTAGCCAATTGATAAACCTCAAACAAAAGGGTTTAGTGGGGGAGCACATTGAGGTCTTCCAAAAATTCAATATAAGGGTAACTGATATTCCAGAGGAACACAGGATTGATCTCTTCATAGGTACTTTAAAGGATAACATCCAACATGAAGTTCGCGCTTTGGAACCTAATTCATTGGAGAAGGCATTCAGGTTGGCAAGAAAAATTGAATGTAAAATTATGGTGACAAGGAAGCCTACCACTCACTTCTATAAAAAAGGAAGTGTTGCTACACCTAGATTTCCACAACCTACAAGGTTGACACCACAACAATTGGAAGAAAAAAGAGAAAAAGGGCTTTGCTACAGTTGTGATAGAAAATACACTAAAGGTCATAAGTGTGCTGAGAAGAAATTATTTTACATAGATTGTGAAGAGGAAGAAAATGAACAAGAAGAGGATATACACTAGGAACCAACCCAAGAAGAGGAAGAAATGAGTCTGACCATATCATGTAATGCATTGGCAGGAATTACCACTCCTCAAACTCTCAAGATAGAAGGACATATCAAGAAGAAAAAGGTAATAGTGTTGATTGATTCAGGTAGGACCCATAATTTTATTCATTGTAAGGTAGCCAAGGAATTGAATTGTTTCCTATACCCAACACCAGAATGTCAATTTATGGTTGAAAATGGAGGAACTATAAATTTCTATGGAAAATTCCATAATATCAAGCTAACCATGGGGGAATATGTATTGAATAGTCCAATGCTTTCCATTCCTATGGGAGGTGTTGATGTTGTACTAGGAGTACAATGGTTACAATCTTTGGGGATGGTAAATTTTAATGTTCAAGAACTTTTCTTGAAATTTTTTTTAGAAGGAAAGGAAGTCGAATTACGGGGTATTACAGGGAATCCAGGGAGGATAATAAGCTATAATGTCATGAAAAATATTCTAAATAAATAACAACGAGGTTTAATTACACAATTATTCTCACTAGAAGTTCCAACATGAAAATCATTTATTTCTGCAAATCTCCAACAAGTCTTGGAAAATCATTCCAAGGTGTTTGAAACTCCGAAAGGAATTCTACCTATTCATGATCATGATCATGCTATTCATTTGATTCCAGGAAATTTTCCTCCAAACATCAGGCCGTATAGGTATCCTTATGTCCAAAAGAGCGAAATTGAACGTATGGTTGCAGAAATGTTAGAGGCAGGTATAATTCAACCTAGTAAAAGTTCTTTCTCTACTCCTATAGTATTGGTATACCAGAAGGATGGATCATGGTGCATGTGTCCAGATTATAGGGAGCTCAATAAGCTCACCATTAAAAATAAATTTCCAATTCCTATGATTGATGAATTATTGGGTCAATTACATGGAGAAATTTATTTTACCAAGTTGGATCTTCGTTTAGGATATCATCAAATTAGAATGAAGACTGAAGATATTCACAAAACAACATTTCAAACTCATGAGGGTCATTATGAATTTTTGGTCATGCCTTTTGGCCTTACCAATGCACCTTCTACATTTCAAGGGTTGATGAATTCCATTTTCAAACCCTTCCTTAGAAAAAATTTTCTAGTATTTTTTTGATGGTATACTAATCTACAGCAGGTCTTGGAAGGATCATGTTGAACATGTTGATAGGGTGCTCAAACTATTACAGGAGAAACAATTATATGCAAAAACATAGAAATGTTTCTTTGGAGTACAAGAGGTGGAATATCTGGGTCATATTGTATCTCACAAGGGTGTTAAGGTAGACCCTAACAAAATTAAAGCCATTAAGGAATGGAAAGTCCCCACAACGATAAAGCAGTTGCGAGGATTTCTTGGGTTAACAGGGTATTATTGCAAGTTTGTTAAGAATTATGGGAGAATAGTAACACCTCTAACAACATTATTGAAGAAAGATGCATTTTAATGGAGTCCTGAAGCAACTAAGGCCTTTGAACATCTTAAAGAGGCAATATGCCTAGCAGCGGTCTTAGCTACTCTAGACTTCAAAAAAACCTTTATTGCGGAATTTGATTCCTCAGGAAATGGAATTGGTGTTTTTTTAATGCAGGAAGGAAGACCCATTTCTTTTGAAAGTCATCCAATAAAAGGAAAGTATTTACAGAAACCTATTTATGAGAAGGAAATGTTAGTAATACTGCATGCACCAAAGAAATGGCGAAATTACGTAATGTGAAGACACTTCAAGGTAAAAATTGATCATGATATCTTAAACACTTTTTGGAACAAAGACTATCTTTAGAAGAGCAGCAAAAATGGGTCACAAAGATATTGGGTTATGACATTGAAATAATCTACAAAAAATGGAAGCTTAATGTTGTTGTAGATGCACTCTCAAGAAAGAATGAAGAGGTGGAAGCATTTCTTTGTGCCATTTCTATTATCCAACCAGATTGGATAATCAAAGCAAGAGATGAATGGAAGAAGGACAAAGAAGTATGGGCACTCATTCAAAAGTTGCAGCAAGAGCCTAGTACATCTGATACATTTAGTTGGAAAAATGATTCTTTATGGTAGAAAGATCGATTATATGTTTTTAAGAATTCCCAACTAAAAAAAAAGATTATTTTGGAGTTGCACACTTCTCCTTTAGGAGGACACTTAGGATTTTTAAAAACATACTACAGGGTGAAGAAATAATTTTTTTGGGATGGCCATAAATTTGATATTCAAAATTTTGTGGCAGAATGTTTGGTTTGCTAGCAGAATAAAGTTGAGACAATTAAGACCCTGTGACTTCTACAATCTTTATCCATTCCAAGGCAATGTTGGGAGGAGATTTCAATGGATTTTATCACAGGTTTACCTAATTCCAAAGGAAAGAGTGTCATCATGGTGGTAGTTGATAGACTTAGTAAGTATGCACTTTTGTGCATTATCTCATCCATTCAAAGCAAGTACAGTTGCTACTACTTTTATGGACATAATTCAAAAGCTACATGGAAACCCAAGGGCTATTGTGAGCGACAGAGATCCCATTTTTACTGGAAATTTTTGGACGGAGTTATTTTCTTGTTTGGGTACTCAATTAGCTCATAGCTCAGCTTGTCATCCTCAATCTGATGGTCAAACTGAGATAGTAAATAAATGTTTGGAAGGATATCTTTGTTGTTTTGTATTTGATAAACAAACACAATGGGTCAAGTGGTTACCTCTCGTTGAATGGTGGTATAACACTTCCTTCCATATTGTAGCAAAAATGACCCCATTTATGGCACTTTATGGATATCATCCACCATCCATCACATCATCTTTAAGATAAAATTTGAAGGTTGAAGCAGTGGAAGATCACATCAAGCATCAACAATAAGTTCTACAACTCTTAAAGGATAACCTATATTAGGCACAAAATCGAATGAAACAACAGGCAGATCAACATCGCAGCGAGAGAAGTTTTGATGTAGGAGATTGGGTATTTTTATGGATACAACCATACAAACAAATTTCCCTCAAGCAAGCTAAGAAGGATAATAAATTATTGCCAAAGTACTATGGTCCTTACAAGGTGTTGCAAAATATTGGTACTATGGCATACAAATTGGAGCTTCCTGCTTCCTCACGAGCGCATCCTATTTTCCATGTTTCATGCTTAAAGAAGGTTATAGGTGAAAATCTTCCAGTTCAAACAATATTTCCAGAACTTGATGAGGACGGAAAAATCATATTGGAACCTGAAGGGGTCATGGAGATAAGAACTCGACAACTACGGAATCGATCAATTTCAGAGTATCTCATCAAGTGGAAGAACTTACCCACTAAATATTATACATGGGAGAATGAGAATTTTATATAGAAGCACCCAGAGCTACTGAAGCGTTGAGGACAACACTTTTTTGAAGGAGAGTGGCATGTTAGGTCCCTATATTACTAGTATAGTCCCTTATTGTTGTTAGTGTAACCCCCTTATTGCTATTATTATACCCCTGTAACCCCCATATTGCTATTATTGTGCCCTTAAATTATTATTGTTAGGTCGGCTAGGATTACATTGTGGCCCCACTAGGATTACATTATGGCCCCATGAACTCCTATATATAGAAAGGAGGTTTTGTAATTTGTATCATCCAAGAATTTTTCATTCATGTAATGTATTGGAGGTTGCCCCCTTGAAGTGGCTTATTTCTAAGGTGTTGATATCTCTTTTCTACTATTTTTGGAGCTGGTTTCACAACATGAACCTTCGTAGAAAAATAATTATAGAAAAAATTCCACAATGACCTGTTTAGGTTAAATTCAAGAGCATGCACAAAGCCCTAACTTCCACAGATCATATATCTCAAAATATTTCGGACCAACCTCTGAAATTTTGTGACAATGTTTCTCCTGATTTCGGATTTGCGCATTAAAAATTTCCTCTTCTGAACCTTCGTAGAAAAAAATTTATAGTGACAATTCCACAATGACCTATTTGGAGCAGCAAAACCCTAGAATCCAAAGCTCTGATACCGAATGTTTGGAAACCAACTCGAAAAATAGAAGCAAAGAGATATCAACGCCTTAGAGATAATCCACTTTGAGGGGGCAACCTCCAATACATTACATGAATGAATAATTCCTGGATGATACAAATTACAAAACCTCCTTTCTATAAATAGGGATCCATGGGGCAACAATGTAATCCTAATGGGGCCACAATGTAATCCTAGCCGACCTAACAATAATAATTTAAGGGCACAATAATAACAATATGGGGGTTATAGGGGTACAATAATAACAATAAGGGGGTTACACTAACAACAATAATGGACTATACTAGTAGTATAGGGACCTAACAACGTGGCAAGGATTAAAAAGTGCGTAAAACCAATAAGTAAAGAAAGGCATCTTACAAACAGTATTAAACAATTCAGTGAAGAATTTTTGAAGCAATTAAATGATACGAAACGAAATAGAAGGACGCATTCGAAATAGACACAGAGGTGAAAACTCATTCTATTTCCCCAACTACAGTGTGGAGAAATCATATTGTTTCAATTTAGTAAGAGATAGAACATATCCAAGATGCAGTAATTACCAAGTCATTTAAGTATGAAAGGAATGCCGGAAGAATGCACCCTTTCATAAGGGAAGCACCTTTTCCTTTCTCGTAACCGAAATAAAACAAAAACGTATCTAAGTTCCATTATGAGTTTCCATGAGTAGAAACAAAAGGAGGATAATGGAAAATTCCAGCACGATATCAAATCATGATCACACCTATGTAAACTATTGAAAATACATATGCTCACTTCAACAAGGATCCACATTTGTCTTAAAAATGGCATAGAGTGAGCAAAAAAACAAACCATGAAACAAGGGTTTCAGAAATGAATTTGATATAGTAGGAAGAAAAATGAATTACCTGGGAAATAATTTGTGCTATGGAACCATTGTGAGTAGCTGTGTGGAATTCGTCTGATTTTACTGCGGTCGAACAATGATCGAGACGCAGAAAACCACCCTTCTAAAAATCAGAACGAGAAGTCCAAATGAAGCTTGAAAACATGAAATCGCAACTGATATACACCACAAATAAACACTAAATGGAAGAAAATCCACACCGTCCATGCATCAAGATACGGCATGTGGAACATTGATTTCGATGAGATGGGTCTCAGAAATCCAATAGAGTTCACATCAGCAATTGTATGAAATATTGAGGGGAAAATTCCAAATCCATGCATTAAAGAGCTGGTACAATTGTCACATGGGATATGATGGAAAAATTAAAGATTCATGTGATACCTAGCTCATAACAGTTACCTATACAATCTCATAAATCACGTTGAATACTTAAGAGTACAAAAATGTAGACGTTGAATTTTAATTACCATTAAAATTATCAATGTTGAGGACAAGTTAATGGCCGCCATTATGAAGATAGGACTAATGCCAACACTAGCTGTAAGGTTAATTTCTTGTTGGGAATAGCATTAACATAACTTGTATATGTTAAGAAGCTATCATTAGGATAACTTCGATTAGACTCTAAAATGGTTAACTGCGAACTATAAAATCAACCAGATGTAACATAAAAAGGGTTAGGAAAAGATTAAAGTAGGGTGTAAGAAAAACAATATGGTATATAGTATATAGGTATAGTTTTTAACCTATTTATTACTATATAGACCCCTTTACCCTATGAGTTCAATGTGGATGACAAAGAAATGCATAATGGTGTTGGAATTAAGTAAGGATAGGTAAGGAGGTGTATAGATATAATAAGAGAAGAGGTATCATATATATATATATATATATATATATATACTCTAAAAAAAAGGAAAAGTTATTATAAGGAAGAATAAGGAAATAAGTCTATAAAATTATAGTAGATATATCAAAAGCCTTGGCAAGGTGAAATCATCCAATTGCATCAGTATTAAATGGACTTAAGACCAAAGTTAAGTTTAGATAAATTCGCAAACTATGATGGAAATCAATTATGTCTTAACTATTGGTTAATAATGCAATAGTGGAGGATATCAAGAATGTAAAGCATATCTCGTCAACATATGACAAAAAGAAAAAAAAAGTGTGAAGTGAGAGGGATTACAAATGGTATCAGAGCACTAGTGAAAACACTAGGCAAATTATGTGCTCACTCAAAAAAATGTATGTTGCTGTAAATTTTTTTATGGAATTTAAATTTTTCTAATGTTTAGTTTCATGTATAGTGAACAATATTGAATTATACAGCTACGAACTATGACTGAAGAGGACGAAATGTATGTAGATCTGGGTGGTGGAGAAAAAACGCTAGGTCCAAATGCTCCATTGATGGCTATGTTGCATATAATACAAAGAGAAATGGCACGGCTTAAAAGCTATAATGAAAGGCTATATTTAGCCAGTGAAGAATAGGACAAACTAATAAAAGAATTGACTTCTCAAAATAGTCAAGAACGAGAAGATTCTGGAAGGAAGAGAAAGGGAAGAGTCAATTTCTCATAAGATTCTGAGGAAGATGAGGCCTCTAGACAACAGTCTAGATGAAAGAAGGAATTGCAAGGTGAATTCCAGAAAATCAAACCTCCCTCCTATGATGGAGAGAAGGAGGAAGATGCTGAAGCGTGGCTTCTAAATATGATAAAGTACTTTCAGGTTTATGAATATGAAAGTAACTTAAGAGTTGGGTTGGCTATTTATTAGTTGTAAGGTAAGGCTACCTTGTGGTGGGAAGTGTTGGGTATTTGTTATATTCTTTCCACGACTAGCCCCACAGGTTGTACGTTGTGCGGGGCGCAGCAGGGAGGTCACATGGGGGAAGCAGCCCCGACTGTCGGGGTTCAGGGGAGCGCCCCGGCAATATTTTTTTTGGTATTCAGTCCCACTCATAGGCGGACCCACCCATGTTTTGTGCATGAGTTTGCACATGGTTTTGGGGTATGATCGTTTTCGGCCCCCGGTATTTTGTAGATATGGTCAAGGGAACTAGGGTTATGTTCTAATCCAGGATTAATGGATTGGGGTTTATGTATTCTTCGGCATGTATATATATGTGTTGTAACACTAAAAGGAATATAATGAAAAACCAAGCTGGTCGTCTCGATTTGGGATCCAGGGGAAAATCTCTATGTTTATCTTCTTTATGTTTTATGCTCTCGCTATTGTTTATTTTCTGCTATAATATTTGTGTGTAGATAATTTTTGTTCAGGGCTAAAACCTACATTTGGTATCAAATCCATCTTAGCTTCAAGGGGACGCCTTTTCTGCTGAGGGTTTTTTTCCTGGGCCTGAGGTAGACCCTGTTCAATGGGAGATTTGTGGGATCGATTCTTGCTGTGCAAGAAGATGGCGAGCGGCGAAAAGATAGAGATCGAGAAATTTAATGGTCAGATTTTTGAGTTGTGGAAGCTCAAGATGGAGGATCTACTAGTGGATAAAGATCAATGGATCGCGGTAGATCCAGGTACTAAACCAACGACAATGTTAGATGAAGACTGGAAGAAACTGGATCGGAAGGCTAAGAGCACAATACGATTGTGCGTCTTAGATTCAGTATTTTTGAATACATCTGGGGAAGCTACGACGAAGAATTTGTGGGAAAAACTTGGGACATTGTACCAATCTAAGTCTCTAGCGAATAAGTTGTTCCTGCGAAAAAATTTGTATAACCTGAGGATGGAGGATGGAGACTCGGTGACAGAACATATGAACACCTTCAATACTGTGGTAAGTCAGTTGTCATCTGTTGATATTAAAATCTCAGATGAAGATAAGTGCATCAGTTTGTTGTGTTCTCTAATAGACTCGTGGGACAGTCTAGTTATTGCAATAGGTAGCAATACAACTACCTTGAATTCTGATGACATTGTCTCGCCTTGCTGTCGGAGGAAATGAGACGGAGAAATATGGAGGGTCAAAATAGAGATGCCTTATCTGTACGAGGAAAGTCCCAAAATAAAAACAAGAATAATGTTTCGAGTGGGAGATCTAAATCTAGAGGGAGATCTAAATCTCCTGGAAATTTTGTAAAGGTATGCTAGAAATGCGGAAAGGAAGGGCACTACAAAAGGACTGTAGATCTAAAGCTCCTGAGAAAGGAAAAGGATCTGATGATGCTCCTTCTGCAGAGGCAAAAACCACCTCGGATGAAGGTGGGGATGTGTATTTGGCTTCCTCTTCAAATACACATGTAGATCATGAGTCATGGTTGATTGACTCAGGTGCATCCTTTCACTTCACTACCCATAGGGAGTGGTTCTGCGAGTATGAGAAACATGATGGTGGTGATGTCTTCCTAGGGGATGATAGGAAGGCCAGAATCGTCGGACGTGGAAAGGTCATGCTGAAGCTGCAAGGTGGAAGGATTAGAACACTTCTTGGTGTTTTGCATATTCCTGCATTGGCCAGAAATCATATTTCTATAAGCAAGATGGATGATGCAGGTGTAAAAAGAGTGTTCGAGAAAGATGCCTGCAAGATGGTTTGGGGAGCACTGGTATTAATGCGGGGAGTTTGGACTAGAACTCTATACAACCTACAAGGTAGCACTGTTATTGATGGGTGTAACAGTTATGTGGTTCCTGGAAGTGGAGCAAAAATCCTAGTAGTCTCTAGAGAAAATACCATGCTATGGCATCAAAGGCTTGGAAATATTGGAGAGAAGGGCCTTCGGATACTACATAGAAATGGTATGGTAGAAGGTATGTCTAATTTCTCTCTGGATTTCGATTTATGTGAACATTGTGTGTATGGGAAGCGTAATCAGGTGAGTTTTCCTTCTAGTGCTAAGAGGGTGAACAAGATATTAGAACTTGTGCACAGTGATGTATTTGGACTTGTGTCAGTTCCATCACTGGGAAAGTCTGTGTACTATGTTTCATTCATAGATGAATTCTCAAGGAATACATGGATATATTTCTTGAGGAAGAAATCTGAAGGCTTTGAAAAATTTAAAGAATTTCAGGCTCTGGTGGAAAACCAGACAGAGAAGAAGATAAAGGCACTGAGGATAGATAATGGTGGGGAGTTCTACAAGAAGGAATTCGAAGAGCTATGTAAGAAGTTTGGCATAGCACGGCAGAATATTACTCCATACAAACCTCAGCAAAATGGAGTTGCAGAAATAATGGACATAACACTGATGGAAAAGGCAAGAAGCATGATCAGTGGTACCAGGTTAGGACAAGAATTCTGGGCAGAGGCAGTGGAGACTGCATGTTACTTAGTTAACAAATCACCTCCATAAACGTTGGAGGATAAGACTCCACCTGAGGTATGGACTGGTAAGAAACCCTCTCTTTCACATCTAAGGGTATTTGGATGTGATGCATATGTACATGTTCCAAAGGAGAAAAGGACCAAGTTGCATAATTAATCTGAAAGGTGCATCTTTATTGGGTATAAGGATGGTTTAAAAGGTTACAAGCTTTGGAACCTGGAAACAAGGAAGGTTGTGTACAGCCGAGATGTGGTGTTTAGAGAGGTGAAATATGTTGTTACACATGAAGTCCTACCAAAGGAACCTGAGAAGATAGAGTTTGAGCTAAAGGAGGATGAATCAGACTCCAAAATAGAAGAATATTCAGAAGAGGAAGAGCCACAAACTCCAGCTTTGAGAAGATTAGTTCAGGAAAGAAGGAAACCAGAAATGTATAGTCCATCTTCTTTTTTATCAGCTTTTGCCTTAACTTTAGTTGATGATGATCCCATAACTGTCAGGGAGGCAATAGATTCAGAGGCTGGAAAACTCTAGAAGGAGGCCATAGTTGATGAAATGGCATCCTTGCACAAAAATGAGGCATGGGATCTAGTCGAGTTGCCGGCTGGAAGGAAGTCCACCGGGAGCAAATGGGTGTTTAAAAAGAAGATGAATCTAGAAGGCAAGGTGGAGAAATAAAAATCTCGGTTGGTAGCAAAAGGTTATTCCCAGGTGCTTGGGAATTGATTTTGGTGATATTTTTTCTCCTGCTGCCAAGGTTACTTCTATTATATTACTTTTATCTATTGCTGCTACATCTGATTTTGAGATAGAACAGATGGATGTGAAGACAAAATTTCTTCACGAGGATCTAGAAGAGGAGATCCACATGAAACAACCTGAAGGCTTTATGGTGAAGGGTAAGAAATAACTGGTGTGCAGGTTGAAGAAGTATCTGTATGGGTTAAAACAGTCACCAAGGATGTGGTATCAAAAATTTGATACCTATATACGGGGACTTGGCTTCACTAGAAGCAAGGAGGATCACTATGTTTATTTTAAATTAATTGGTGACTGTGTTATTTATTTGGTCTTGTGTGTGAGTGATATGTTGTTGATTGGAAATGACAAAGAAATTATCCAAGATTTGAACACCCAAATGTTCTCCAAATTCGACATGAAGGATCTTGGTGCTGCAAACTATATTTTGGGCATGGAAATTAAGGGAGATTGGGCCAAGAGGAAGCTCTGGTTAAACCAAAGGAAGTATGTCGAGACTATATTGCAGAGGTTCAATATGTAGGATAGTAAACCGATGAATGTTCCTATTCCTGTAGGTGTAAAGCTATCTGCTGAATAGTGTCCCAAGACACAAGAAGAAGAGGAGGATATGTCCTGTGTTCCATATGCAAGTGCAGTGGGTAGTCTGATGTATGCAATGGTCTATACTAGACCAGACATTACACATGGAGTGGGATTATTGAGTAGGTTTATGTCAAACCCAGGGAAGGAGAATTGGACAACAGTGAAGCGGGTTTTCAGATATTTACGTGGCACTAGTGATTATGGCTTGTGCTACCAGGGAAGACTAGGATTAGAAAGAATGTTGGACATTCATGGTTTTGTTGATGCAGACTGGATTAGAGATCTGGACCAAAGAAGATCTACAAGTGGGTATGTGTTTAGCCTATTTGGAGGTGCAGTCAGTTGGATGTTTAAAATACAGTCTCTAGTGGCGCTTTCAACTAGAGAGGCGGAATACATAACAGCCACTCATGCAAGCAGGGAAGCATTATGGTTGCAGAGATTGTGTTCAAGTATGGGGTTGCTACATCAAGCTATAAGGATAGACTTTGATAGCTAAAGTGAAATTTTCTTGGCTAAGAACCCTGCTTACAATTCAAAGACAAAGCACATTGTTGTTCAATATCACTTTGTTAGAGATATGGTTGAGGCTAAAAGGGTGTTGCTGGTAAAGGTGGACACTTTGAATAATGTTGCAGATGCATTGACGAAGTCTGTGGGCACTCATAATTTCTCTTGGTGTAGAGAAACAATGGGTGTTGAAGAATTGGCCCAATGAATAAGCTCTCCTCTGGCCCCCCGTGGAAAGAAAATGACAAGTGGGAGAATGTTGGGTATGTGTTATATTGTTTCCACGACTAGCCCCACGTGCTGTACGTTGCGCTGGGCGCAACAGGGGGGTTAGAAGGGGGGAGGCAACCCCCACTACTGGGGTCTGGGGCAACGCCCCGGCAAAAAATTTTTTGGTATGCAGTCCCACTCATAGGCGGACCCACCCATGTTTTGTGCATGAGTTTTCACATGGTTTTGGGGTACGATGGTTTTCCGCCCTTGGTAATTTTGTAGATCCGGTCAATGGAACTACGGTTATGTTCTAATCTAGGGTTAATGGATTGGGTTTTATGTATGCTTCAGCATGTATATATATGTGTTGTAACACTAAAAGGAATATAATGAAAAATGAAGCTGGTCGTCTCGATTTTGGATCCAGGGGAAAATCTCTGTGTTTATCTATTTTATGTTTTATGCTCTTGCTATTGTTTATTTTCTGTTATAAGATTCGTGTTTAGATAATTTCTGTTCAGGGTTAAAACCTATAGGAAGAAACAAAAATGGTTCATGCCATTGATGAGAAAATGGTTACCTGGGAGGATTTCCAAGTTAATTTTAAAAATCGATACTTGAATGAATGCTATTATAACGATAAGGAAAAAGAGATTCATGAACTCAGATTGGGACAACTCACGATTGATGATTTTGTGACCAAATTCACGAATTTGTTACGATATGTACCTTTTATCAGAGAGGAGAAGGTAAAGGTACAGTGTTTTTTGAACGGTATGCCCATTATTTACAAGGAAAAGATAGATTTTGATAATACAAAGACTATGGATGAGGTGGTGCGCAAGGCCAGATGGTGCTACCAACAGTTCATGGGTAAGAGTGAACAAGGAAAGAATTGGTCAAATAAAGATGACTCCAATGGAAAGAAAACAAAACCAACATATCTGAAGAACTTTGGGAGAAACCACCAGAGAAAGAGGTTTAGTAAAATGGGGGAAAATCAAACTGCTCAATCACAAACTCGGTCCAAACTAGTGAATGGAAATAATAAAACAGAGGGGACTGCTAAAATGAAAGAACCCTTGAAGTGTTGGGGTTGTCGAGAACCTCATTTATTAAGAGATTTCCCACATAGGAATATCCAGACTGTACAAGTAATAAGAGAGGCAACGACTATTAAGGATGTGGGAAGGAACATCCCCAAAATCAGCGCTGCTCTAGAAAATCATCAAGCAGAACACTAGTCCACTATGGTTGAAGTAGAAGGTATGATTGTTGACCAATCTGCTACTATTTTAATAGATCCAGGTGCATACTTAAGTTATATTAGTCCTCAAATGGTATAAAAATGTAATTTAAAGTCAAAGAAGTTTCAACAGTCTTGGTTAATTCAGTTAACCACTGGTACAAAACAGAAAGTAACTCATAAGTTACCCCAAACAACCATAAATATGAATGGATTTCAAATAGAGTTAAATTTTAATATTCTACCATAGGGTCTTATGCTGTACTAGTAGGGATGGATTGGTTAGAAAAGCAGAAAGCCATGTTGAATTGTTTAGAAAAAATCTTACACTGCATTGACAAGGAGGGAAAACATGTTATAGTAAAAGGAAAGCCTAACTCCATATCTGTGAGACAAATTTCAGCGCTTCAGTTAAAGAGAAATGCTAGAAAAGTTTATCATGTGTATTTTGTTCATGTAGAGGAGTTGGGATAGCAGGTAGAGGAAAATCTGTTGGAAACATTACTGATAATAAGAGAATTTAAGGATGTTTTTTCGAATGAAATTCCTCATCTGCCCCCTAGGAGAGAAATTCATTTTTCAATTGATTTAGTACTGGGAGCAACTCCAGTTTCTAGAGCCCCATACAGAATGAGTGCTCCAGAATTAATGGATTTAAAAATGCAACGACAAGAGTTGTTGGACATTGGTTACATTAGACCAAGTGTATCACCATGGGGAGCACTAGTGTTGTTCATGAAAAAGAAAGATGGAACCTTTAGAATGTGTATTGATTACCATTAATATAACAAGCTGTCAATCAAAAGCAGATATCCATTACCTAGGATAGATGACTTATTTGACCATGTTAGAGGGGCAAGAGTTTTTTCATAAATTGATTTAAGGACAAGTTACCACGAGTTAAGGATTAAAGATGAAGATATCAGTAAAACAACATTTAGAACTAGGTATGGACAATATGAGTTTGTGGTACTACCATTTCGGTTGACCAATGCACCCGCCACTTTTATGTGCTTAATGAATAGTGTCTTAAATAAATACTTGGACAAATTTGTACTAGTATTCATTGGTGACATTTTTATTTATTCAAAAACTGAATATAAGCATAAAGAACATCTTAGAAATATTTTGCAAACTCTCAGGAAAAACAAATTGGATGCTAAGTTTAACAAATGAGAAATTTTCAAAGAAAATTCAATACTTAGGGCATATAATTTCAAAACAAGGGTTGGTTGTATACCCAGAAAAGACAAAAGAAATTAGAGAGTGCCCTATACCTACTGATGTATCCATTATAAGATCCTTTATGGGAATTTCAAGATAGTACCGAAGGTTTTAGAGAGATTTTTAGCCTTAGCCTACCCCATTACTTCCTTACAAAGAAAATCAGTTAAATTTGAATGGAATGAAAATGTCAAAATAGATTTGAGCAGCTAAAACTAAAACTTACTACAACACCTATTTTAAAGATTGCTGATCTAGATCAAGAATTTGTAATATGCACAGATGCTTGTGGAGAAGGAATAGGGTGAGTACTACTACAAGAAAATTCTATCATAGCCTATGAATCTATAAAACTTGATAAACATGAACATAATTATAATGTTTATGATCTTGAATTACTTGTTGAAATACACGTTCTCAAGCTCTGGAGACATTACCTTCTAGGAAAAAAAATTGTGTCAATGAGAGATCACATAAGCCTAAAGTATTTCTTCACTCAAATAGATCTGAATGCTAGGCAAGCTAGGTGGTTGTCTTTCCTTAGTGAGTTTGACATGGATATCAAACATATTAAAGGTAAGGAAAACAAGATTACAGATGCATTAAGCAGAAATTTTTGGCAAAGTCTGAATAGTATTGGAAGTAGTGTCAACTTTGATTTGGAGGGACTGATACAAGGGGTAGTGACCCAAGGAAAAAACTATGAAAAGCTTCAGGCACAAATGCTGAAAAAAAATTAAAGGGTATACACAAAATCAAAAAAGGAAGATTTGTTACAGAGATGGATTGTACATTCCTAATGTAGACTCCTTAAAGAAAGAAATTTTGGATGAATATCATAAAAGACCCGATGTTGGACATCCTAGATACTAGAAATTACTCACAGCTTTAAGAAAGAACCTGTTTTGGCCTAGAATGAAAAAGGATGTGGCAAAATACTTAGCTAGATGTATTGAATGTTAATAGGTAAAGGTTGAACACTAGCATCTAGCTGGGTTGCTGAATCCTTTACCCATTTCGGAATGGAAGTGGGAAATTGTTTCCATGGATTTTATTACTGGTTTACCAAGAACCAAATATCATCATGACTCTATCATGGTTGTAGTGGATACTTTGACTAAAGCTGCTCATTTTATACATGTACAGTCTACCTTTGGTACAGCTCAAGTAGCAAATGTTTTTATTAAGGAGATTGTGAGGTTACATGGTGTTCCTAAAATGATCATTTCAGATAGAGATGCAAAATTTACTACAGATTTTTGGATGAGTTTTTTTGGGGGCATGGGTACGAAATTAAATTTTAGTACTGCCTACCATTCCTAAACTAGTGGTCAAACTGAGAGAACAAACCAGATTCTAGAGGATATGTTAAGAATGTATGTTATGGATAGGACAAGCAAGTGGGAAGATTATTTACACTTAGCAAAATTTGCTTATAGCAATAGTTACCAAGATTCCATAAAGATGAGCCCGTTTGAAGCACTTTATGGAAAAAAGTGCCATACCCCCCTAAGTTGGAGTCAACCTGAATATAATATGATATTTGGACCAGAAGCTTTACAATAAAACGGAAAAAGTTGTCAAACAGATACAGCGAAATATCATAACAACATAGGACAAACATAAAATTTATGCAAAGAAAAAGAGAATTCACAGGGAATTTAGTGTGGGTGATCATGTATATCTAAGGATTAAGCCTAAGAAGATTACTTTTCACACCGGAAGCTATGCAAATTTAGCTCCATGATATTGTGGACCTTTTGAAGTGCTGGAAAGAGTGGGGCCAGTTGCCTATAAGCTGGCTTTACCCATTCACATTAAGGTTCATGATGTATTTCATGTTTCGTTATTAAAAAAATATGTACATGATTCTGCTCACGTTATTGATTGGAATGTGATTCAGGTGGAACCAAAAAGGGAATTCCTTTCTAAGCAGCTTCAATCTTGGAGCGGGAAGAAATTGAACTTCGGAATCAGACAGTGGCCAGGGTAAAAGTGTAGTGGAGGCACTTTACACCCAAAGAGGCTACTTGGGAGCGAGAGGCTGATATGATGGACAAATATCCATCACTGTTTACACAATGATTTAGTTAATTATATTTTTCAACATCGAGGACGGTGTTTGTTTTCAGAGGGGGAGTATGTAATACCCCAAGTTTCTATGCTTTTAAATTGACAATTGAACAAGTCTAAAGGTTAAGTGGACCCCAATGGAGAACTATTATGGGGATTTATTTTATTTTATTTTTCTTAATAAAAATAAAATGAAAAAATTATGTGTGTTATGACTAGATTGAGAATTGAGATCTGAGAAACCTAATCCATGAGGATGGATAAGGTGATAAGACTTTCCCACACCTTCCAGAAAATCCTTGGAACGAATAAAAAAAGTTACTAAAAATAAGATTTGGAGATAAATATTTGATTTCCCCAATAAAGAGGAATGTATTGGGAAGAGGTGGAAAAAATATGGAAAAGCAAAAAAGACAGCTTTAAAGTACCTCTGTGGAAGAAACAGAGGAAAATCCTAGAAAAAATAGGAAGAAAGCATCCTGAAATTAATGGACATAGTAATTGGAAATAGGCTAGGGAAAGAAAAGTTTAAATAAGCTGCTTCAGGATAGACAAAGGGTTGTCTATTACTGGGAGCTAAGGTCTCTGCTTGAGAGTGAGTTACAAAGAGAGAAATCTACGATTGGGTGGAAACTAGTCAGAACTATTTGGTATGCACACTAAACCAGAAATCAACTATTTTAAGCTAAAATTTCATGTGTGATGATTGATACTTTATTAGGGAATTGTTAAGATAAATGTGACATTACATAAGTTAAATGTTAGAGTTCACATATGTTTAATGAGTATTAGGTATAACGAATTAAAATAGGCCCATACATTTAACATTTTTTGGGTTACAATAGTAATACTGAAATCTGTATGGTTGTATGAACAATTTCTGATTAGATCCCACTCCGAGAAAGTCAAAATCCAGTGACAAATTTAAATCTAGGGTTAGGGTTCTATCAGATAATCTCCCTATTATAGTTAAATAAATAAACTGCTATTAATATTGGACTATAATCTCAAAAATAAAATATCATTAATTATATTTTAAGTTCAGATCTGAGGTAAAACACTCGATACTCTTAGGGGTAGAGGCCCTGTTGCAACTATATAAATTCATGTATAAGAATTAGTGGAGAATATTAAATATATATATATATATATATATATATAT
This sequence comes from Pinus albicaulis, assembly GCA_034641835.2. Classification (NCBI taxonomy): domain Eukaryota; kingdom Viridiplantae; phylum Streptophyta; class Pinopsida; order Pinales; family Pinaceae; genus Pinus; species Pinus albicaulis. The sequence continues at coordinate 111,427,463 of CM076572.1, forward strand.
ATATATATATATATATATATATAGAATTACAGCAACATTTTATATTCTATACTAAAATGAGTAATGATAGCAGAAGCATCCATGATGATCTTTTAAATACAAGCAGATGTATTTACTATGATACTAGGAATACTAAAATAATGATACCATCAACATATAACCTTATAAGAAATTAAATTTTATTCCATTATCATAATTACTTGAACAAGATGAATCTGTAGCAGCATAAATGGAACATTAAGTTAAGACTATGAAAAATAAATAAATATATATATATATATATAAATATATATATATATATATATAAATATATCTATATATATATATATATATATATATATATATATATATATATATCTGTGTGTGTGTGTGTGTGTGTGTATGTATGTTCTTCATATAATTGCAACTAACTGCTCATTCCTTCACCATTAAGGTTGGATTCAAGTAAATAATGATAGAAGTTACCTCAATAGAAATGAATAGGAAAAATTTATATAAAGTTTTAATAGAGTCCAAACTTGGGTTATAAACCCAAAAATGTTTATATGGATATGACAATAAAATATAAAACTTAGTACAGAAATGTAACAGAGGTATGGTCATTGTGAACAGTATTAGACAACTTCGGAAAATATGGAGTGAGCACCGGTGCCAAAGATACATTCTATAGAATAATGATACCAACCTGTAGAAGCAAGGGTGCACTGTTAAAATTAAGAAACCAGTGGTTTGGGAAATTAGGTTGACGTATAATAAGATGAGAGAATGAAATCTGCACGTACCTACATAAGCCAAAGTGATTGTTTAGAAATATCAAAATCAAAATCAATTGTTAACCGAGTTCAAAAATATAAGTATGAGCCATACAAGGTAAACGACCTACCTCAAAAATGTTTCACCTTCGTGGCGACCATCCCTGGAATTTCATAGAATAAAACAGAGATGTGAGGGGTGTCGAAAATTGGGCATAAATAGACTGAAAGGACGTATTATGCAGGAAATCCATAAAGAATGAATTAATACAACAATATACCCAGAAAAACCTCATGGGTGTCGCATAAAACTTGAACCTGTAGCAGATAACCATCACGAATTTTTAAATTCTGCAGAAACTGTTGAAGAAATTGCAGAGGAGAACATATCTGTAAATGGTTATGTATCCCTCACGAAGGACATACGTGGCAAAGATTAAAAACTACGTAAAACCAAGAAGCAAAGAAAGGCATCTTACAAACAGTATGAAAAATTTCAGTGAAGACTTTTTGAAGCAATGAAAGCATACGAAACGAAAAACAAGGACTCATACGAAATAGACAGAGGTAAAAACCCATTCTATTTCCCTAACTACAGTGTGGAGAAATAATATAGTTTCAAGTTAGTAATAGATAGAACATATTCAAGACGCAGTAATTACCAGGTTACTTAAGTATGAAAGGAACGTCGGAAGAGTGCACCCTTTCACAAGGGAAGCACCTTTTCCTTTCTCATAAATGAAATAAAACAAAAATGTAATCTAAGTTCCATTTTGAGTTCCATGATTAGAAAGAGAAGGAGGATAATGGAAAACTTCAGCATAATATCAAACAGTGATAACATAAACTATGTAAACTATTGACAATACATATGCTCACTTCCACAAGGATCCACGTCCATCTTAAAAATGGAAGAGAGTGATGAAACCAATAAACCATGAAACAAGGGTTTCAGAAAAAAATTCCATATAGTAGGAATAAAAATGAATTACCTAGAAAATAAGTCATGCTAAGGCACCACTGAGAGTAGCTGTGTGGAATTCGTCTTGTTTTACTCCGGCTGAGCAATGATGGAGACGCAGTAAACCATCTTTCCGAATATCCAAATGTGACGTCCAAATGAAGATTGAAAACCTGAAAGTGCAACTGCTATACACCAAAGATAAAATCTAAATGGCAGAAAATCCACACCATCCACGCGTCAAGAGATGGGATGAGGAACGTTGGTTTCGATGAGCTGGGTCTCAAAAATCAAATCAATTTCACATCAACAGCTGTAGGAAATCCCGAGGGGAAATTCCAAATCCATGCATTAAAGATCTGGTACAATTGTCACATGGGATATGAAAAAAAAATTAAAGAGTCCTGTGATACCTAGCTCATAATAGTTACCTATACGATGTCACAAATCACCTTGAACACTGAAGAGTACATAAAGGTAGATGTTGAAGTTTAATTACCATTAAGATTCTCAAAGTCAAGGACAAGTTAATGGCTGCCATTATGAAGATAGGAATAATGCCAACGCTAGCTATAAGGTTAATTTCTCATTGGGAATAACATTAACCTAACCTGTATATGTTAAGAAGCTATCGTTAGGATAACTTTGATTAGACTCTAAAATGATTAACTTCGAACTATAAAATCAACCTAATGTAACATAAAATTGGGTAGGAAAAGATTAAAGTAGGGTGTAAGAAATAAAATATAATATATAGTATATAGGTATAGTGTTTAACCTAGTTAATACTATATAGACCCCTTTACCCTATGAGTTCATAGTGGATGAAAAATAGATGCATAATGGTGTACGAATTAAGTAAGGATAGGTAATGAGGTGTATAAATATAATAAGAGAAGAGGTCTCATATATATATATATACACACACACTCTAAAAGCAAAAGAAAACTTCCTGTAAAGAAGAATAAGGAAATATTTATATAACATTATAGTAGATATATCAAAATCCTTGGCAAGGTGAAATAATCCAATTGCATCAGTATTAAATGGACTTAAGACAAAAGTTAATTATATATTAATTCACAAAGTATGATGGAAATAAATTATTCCTTAACTGTTGGTTAGTAATGCAACACTGGAGCATATAAACAATGTAAATCATATCTCATCAACATATGACGAAAATAAAAAAAAGTGTGAAGTGAGAGGTATTACATTCTCTCATTGATCAGATCTGTACATAATCAACTTAGTAGCATATAAAGTATTCAAACAACACAGATCTGCAAGAAGAATTCATTGAAAGACAACAAAAATAACCAGAAAACCTTTGCAGCAAGCTTCAGAGAACCCTGAATTCCATACACGCTTTTTCTGCGACGAAGCTGCGTATATACTGCTTTGACCGAGACCAACTAGCATATAGCTCTTTATATAATGAATTCAGAAATATCATCATACTCGGAACAAATCAGAGACATTCAGGCATATTTTTTTATATTTAGAGAACCCTTATTGAGTCAGTAGCATTCACCATACTGAATCACCTAGTTACTAACCATATCAATACATAATCAACTAGCAGCATAGGCAGTATTAAAAAAACGAAGATTTGTATGAAGACATCATTGACAAACAAAAGTAATACAACATTACAAATTTGAAATTTCCTTCTGCATATTTCAACAAAACCCTAGATTCCATAAGCGGTTTTGCTAAAACGAACCTGCGTATATACGCGCTTTAGATAAGACAAAACTTGTGTATAGATCTGCAAATTTTTCAGGACTTCGCAGCTCTTCAAAATAAATAATCAGTTCAAATATTACGCTTCACTTTAGCAAACATTCACCATATCATAGATCTAAAAATTCCATAAACAGATTTAGAAAATACATAGTCATTTCAGGTCAAGGGATCCCAATTCATCATTTTACTCATAGGTGCATTATTAATTCATATCTATCAATAAAATATAACCCATTCCATGTAGATATACTTTAGAGTGAAGCATTCATTCAATACCCAGACAGATGCCCACTTTTCACTATTATCTTCTTCTCCTTATATAGATTTAGCCTTTATCAATACCATGAGTCAAAACCACACAACTGCCGATGGTATTCTTTGGATGGAATCAAATATATGATACAACACTCAAAATTGTGTGTTAATACCATGGTCATGCCCATTGGTATCATAATTTTAGAGAAAAAAAGGCATACGCAACTTGGATCATTCTTATTCGTGTGGATATGCGATTGTCTTCATAAAAATTGCATATATAATAATTTTGAATGTATACACGGGTTGCCTTCATAAAAGTAGTGTATACATTGCCTAAATACACATGTTTCCTTCATCAAACCTATGTATACATTGAGAATGGAATTCCTTTCTTTGTCACATTTGAACTGACCTATAGAAACATCATTTTTACATATTTAACAAATAGGTTGCTATCAAACGGAAACTCATCAAGTAGGCTTCCATCAAGGACAACTTCATCAAGTAGTTTTCCATGAAGGACAACATATGGCATCATATTTATAACAATCTCCCCCTTTGGACTTGATGGAAACCATGAAGGTGTTTGATCACCACAACAGATAAATACATTAATCATAACCATTATTAAAACACCAAAATACTCCCCCTCTTTTACATCAAGGGCAATGGGTGGATCAATACAAAAACAAGGTTTCTCTTCCCTTGTAGAAAGAAGAGCTTTGTAGATCTGATGTGCATTGAAATTACCATGCTCACCCTGAGTTCATGCTTAATCTTCAGAGAGATTTTTCAATGAAGTACATGACTCTATAACTCAACCTAGTATGACCATTCCTATCACAAAGGACTCATACTTACGTCAATGATCCAACCAAGTGGAATTACATATTTGATTCCACTACCCAACCAAGTGGGTTTACAAATTTGACTCAAGTCCTTACATGACTGAATATAACAATTTTACATCATAGGTCCCAACATGAATTTTTCATAAATATGACCTTTTATTATCATGTATAAAGAATATCAAATAGGAGATCATAACAACAACCAACATAGTGCCAACATTGCAGCCTCTTCAGCAAGGAAAATTATCCCCCTAAACTTGTGCACCCTGAACCAATTCATCAAATAATATTCATCAAGTAGATAATCAAATAAGAAAATGCATCTTGAAAACCATAACCACAGTTGTACCCATCAGCGCCAAACCATTTCTGTCAATAAAGATCAATATCATCAACCTATGACTGGGCCTATGATTCCAAAATCATAGTATCTTTCTATAGAAATTAGCTATCAACTCAATCTCTTGCCTCACCAAGGTGAACTTTCCATTTCCGCTTTGTAGAAACATATGTGGGAATCATCATGAAATAGGATAGAGTAGAGAGGCATCATATAGCATGAGAAAAAGTCATAGACTTGTATCAACGATATATGACAGAAGAAATATAAGACAATGTAGTTGTGTCTTGAAGTGTTATCCAACAGTTGTAGTATAAGCTCATCAATAACCAAGCCTTTAGGATCTTTGCAGCAACATCATATTCTTGCTAAGAAGAATTATCAAATAAGAACAACTTCATCAATAATTAATATGTATCAAATAATCATCCATGTGATCTATTATCACCAAGGTCTTCATGTTTTATATTTATTTCATAATCAGGATGTGAAGGAATCAAGTACAATATGCCTCATTCACGACAAAAGTCATTAGCAACCAAATCTGCATGTTCTGTCCCCATATCTAAATCATTAGACTTGCATCAAATCCATGTGTGAAAATAGAGATAATCTTCTACAAAAAGCAATCATGGCTCATCCATAATATCATCATAATAAATCCATGTGTCATGGCAACATCATTCGAAAATGAGCATCACAAGAATTAAAGAATAAGCAAACAAAATGCCAATAATGCAACATTAGTAGTTTGGCTAATTCTTCCCCTGAACCTGTGTTGTCTGTTCATAGTCAAGATTTACCATATCATATCAGTAGACTGTAACCATCAATATCAGATAAATAAAAGTACAATTGTCAATAGCCTATCAGAAACTGATCTTGAGTCCAACTCACTGTTTTTCTTATTGGACAAAAACATACGCAACTATCTCCAACTGAACTCGCGTGTACATGTGGCTTTAATTTATGAAACCCACATATAGAAAGTAAAATATAGAAAATTTCACAACTCCATGTCCCCTTGGACTTATCCTTTTGGAACCTGCCTTTTGTTGCCATATCAGATGCACTTTCAGAAATATAAATAACCAGAATTATGAAACCATCCTTTACACAATGAAGTTGAAGATAACATTATTCTTTCAAGAATGATGGACTGCAATGGGTGTTGACTTCTTTCAATATGAGTATGAATCCTCCTCACATATGCGATAGGTTAGATCTTTAAACACATATAATTTATCATCATTTATATATACCCTTGCTATGAATTATCTATCTTCTTCATCCATAACCTTGCATTTGGTTGAAGTGAACACAATTATATTTCCTTTATCTACCATTTGACCTACACTTAATAAGTTTTGTTTTAGGCCTTGAACTAATAAGGTACCAAATGCCCTTTTATTTTTGTTAATTATGGCTCTACCTTTTCCCAAAATATTTGTTGGAGCATCATTGGAAAGAATAACCTTACCATATTGATTTTTCTTGAGAGATCCATCTCACTCTTATCACCAGTCATGTGATGAGAACATCCACTATCGATGTACCTTTCATCCTTTTCTTTAATTGCATAGAGAGCAAGACCACATATTATCTTTTCTTCTTTATGCTTGTCAACATTAAATTTGGTGAATCCAACTTTATTTAGTCGTACGATATCAATTGTTTGAATTTCATGCTATCTTTGATGATTGATTGATATGTTCTTGCATTCCTTTTCTACATGCCCAAACTTATTACAATAATAACATCTTATGTGACCAGAAAAGGAAGCAAAGGCATTATGATAACTTTACCTCATGTTCCTTCTATTGCAATTGATAGATTTATGCCCAAATTAGTTGCATGAAAAACAATAACCCTTAAAGAAACCTAAGTACCTAGGAGTTGTCAACCTTTCTGTGTAGAGTCGATTTGTCTGCGATTGAAACAATCTATTTCTGTAATTGGCTGAAACATGCCGATAATTATGACATATAAAGCATTCAACATTATTGATCAAAGGATAAAATCGATTGTTACTTATATATTTAGGAGCGAATGATTTCCTTTGAGAATTGATGATTTTCAGTTGACCTTTTTTCTCTTTCAACACTTCAGGTTTTGCATTGATATCCTTTGAATCTTTAGCACTTTCTTGGGAACTAGATTCTCCTTTAACAATTTCATGAAAACCAAGACCAAATTTAATAGAAGGAGACCTTTGAATACTAAAAATACTATCCAAAATCTTGGTACTATCTTGAAACCTCAAGTGTTTATCCTTTTCCTCTAATTTACCTTTTAAAATGTTTACCTCAACTTCCAATCTTTGGCATTGCTTCTTCATACCTTCTTCGACCCTTCTTCCTTCTTCTACTTGTTCATTCAATTTTACAATATCTACTTTCAACCCATTTTCTTGTTCTTCAAATGTTTGTAGAAGTTATTCATTCTTCTTATTTTATTTTTCCGTATCTGCTTTGAGAGAGATGATTTCTGCTTTAATTCCTTCACTGTGATTGGATACTTCATTCTGTAGATTTTGACACTGATCTATCTATTCTTCGTTTAGTTTCTCAATTGAATTTCTTTCTTGTAATTGATCATTCAATCTAGAAATAATATCTTTGAAGATACATTCCCTTTCATTAAATAAAATTTGTTGATCTTCAACTTCATTCTTGAGATTAACAGTTTCTACTTCTAGATCCATAACATCACTTTTACTTTTGTATTCACTATCTTCAACATTGCATGCATAAGGAAGTGAATCACAAGAACAACAATCAATACCTGTTCCATCTTCTTCACTTTCTGCTACATACATTTTATGAGATATCTTCTTCTTTTGAGTAGCCTTTTTTTTTTCTTCCTTCCCATTGAGACGGATATCCTTCAAGTGATCAAGATTCTATAGAAGGATCTGCTCTGATACCAATTGTTGGGAAAAAAACTGAGAGGGTGGGTGAATCAGTATTTATAAATCACTTTAAACTTTTACTTTTCTTTTACTTATTTCTATACACGACTTTAAGGAACCCAAATAGTGTATACACGCGGATATATTTAAGAAAACTTGCATATGTCCAGAGATATTATTATGAAGATAATTCCTTACTTATATGAGTGCATAATTCATTCAGCTGATGTTTAGTAAGCAGTAAGCATGTGAAGTAAGAAAAAAATAAATCATCACACATAAGCAACACACATGAACACCAGGATTTAAGGTGGAAACCCAAGTCGGGAGAAAACCATCGCTATTGTCATCTCTGTCTTCAATATTTATTATAAAGAAAACTGTTTACAATCTTGTACTAGTGAAAACTCATACCAGCATGCAGGCACCCACCTGCAGAAGGCTACAACCTTCTCTCATTCTCCAGCAACTACTGGAAGGGATTTCCAACCCCCTGCTTCTTGTTTTCCAGCCACTCCTAGAAAGGAGCTACTAACCCCTGATCTCATTTACCAGGAACCACTGGAAGGGAGCTACGACCCCCTCACTGAAGGCTCCAATCCTCAACAACACTGCAGACCACGTTTTATTAATTTTCATACTGGATCCCACTGCTTCAACGTAACTCATAAAAAATATCATCAATAATAAACTTAACCCAAAATTCAATCAGGACAGTGAGAACAATGTACCCAAAACACAAAAATAACCCATATTTCAAAATAAGTATGTAGAATGAAACTCAAACTTGAACATTCATCAACTTAAAATGTATACGCTACTTCTCTTCACTGAAATTGCGTGTATACACTCTTTCTCTCACACCAACATGCATATAGCTCTATGAATACTATTTTCCATAATGTAATCAGTAACAGATCCAAATCCAAGGCTTTCAGTCAGACATCTTTTAGAAATGCAGATCCCTTCATCATCTAGTCTCCATCAACCATTCTTATTCTCTCATTGATCAGATTTTTATATAATCAACTTAGCAGCATATAAAGTATTCAAAAAACCCAGATATATAAGAAGACTTCATTAACATACAATAGAGATATAGCAGAAATAACCTGAAAACCTCTGCAAAAAGCTTCAGAAAAACCTGACTTCCATACGTGCTTTTTCTGAGACCAAGCTGTGTATATACGTGCTTTCACCAAGACAAACTATCGTATAGCTCTTTATATACTGAATTCAGAAATCTCATCAGATTAAAAACAAATCAGAGACATTCCAGCATACTTTGTTAGATTTATAGAACCCTTATTCAGTCAACAACATTCACCATATTGAATCACCAAGTTACTGATCATATCAATACATAATCAACTAGCAGCATAGGTAGTATCAAAACAACCCAGATCTGTATGAAAATATCATTGAAAGACAACAGTGATACAAAAAAAAGTATCAGAAATTTCCTCCCGCATACTTCAACAAAACCCTAGATTCCATACACAGTTTTGGTGAAAGAAACCTGCATATATACATGCTTTAATAGAGACAAACCTGCGTATATATGTGCAACTATTTCAGGACTGAACTTAGATTCCATACGCATATTTTTTAAAACTAACCTGCATATATATGTTCTTTTCCTGAGACAAATCTGCATATAGATCTGCAACTTTTCAAGACTTCGCAACTCTTCAGAATAAATAATCAGTTCATATCTTACGATTCACTTTAGCAAACATTTTCCATATCACAGATCTAAACATACCATAAATAGATCTAGAAAATACATAGTCATTTTAGGTCTAGAGATCCTGACTCATCATTTTATTCATAGGTGCATTATTAATTCAGATCTATCAATAAATTGTAACCCATTCCATGTACATATACTTCAGAGTGATGTATTCGTTCAATACCCAAACACATGTGCACTTTGCACTATGATCCTCTTCTTCTTATATAGATTTAGCCTTTACCAATACCATGAGTCAAAACCACACAACTGCCGATGGTATTCTTTGGATGGAATAAAATAGACGATAAAACGCTCAAACCTGTGGGATAATACCATGGTAATGCCCCTTGGTATCATAATTTTAGAGCGCAAAAGGAACACGCGACTTGGATCATTCTTATTCCCGTGGATACACGACTTCTCTTCATAAAAACTGCGTATATACTAATTCTGAATGTATACGCGGGTTGCCTTCATAAAAGTAGTGTATAAATTGCCTCCATATGTGGGTTGCCTTCATCAAACCGGTGTATACGTTGAGAAATATTACCTGTTTCATTTTTCTGGCACTTAATGGAATTCCTTTCTCTTTCACAACTGAACTGACCTATAGAAGCATCATTTTTACATCTTTAACAAATAGGTTTCTATCAAAAGGCAACTCATGAAGTAGGTTTCCCTTAAGGACAACTTCATCAAGTAGGTTTCCATCAAGGACAACATATTGCATCATATTGACAACACATTTTGATAATAAGGGACACTGGTGGCATCCTTTTGGTATTATGGTACACAATCACCCTTCCATATAAATTAGAAATGTGGCATTTCAATATCATATTTTTTTCACACATAGCTTATGGAATCTAGTGCAAAATAATTCCCTATGGGGAAGGGTACCCACAAGAAACAAATTTCTTCCTTAGCCTTTTAAGATTGGTTCAAGCATCCTAAAAAACTATCAAAGAGATCCAATATTTGGAAAGCACATGTTCTTGCTTTCACCCTCATTAGAGAATGGATTTTTTCGTCTGTTTGAAATCAATCAAAGGTAAGTTGGACATATCTCCTTAACTTCATGTTGGGGATGATTTAAAATTATGAATTTTCCTTATTGAATTACTTTGTCAAGAAAGTTATTACAACTAGTTTATTGAAGGACCCAAAACCCACTTCATTGAATAATAATATTACAAATAATGCATTTATTACAAATCTATGTGTTTTTTGGCATGTTTCTCTTTTATCTTCAAGTGTATTTTATGGTTGGATGAAAAATTTAATTCCTAATCCAAGGAGTACTCATGTTACATACTTCGATAGAATCTACTACATCAAAAATGATATGTGATTTCACAAGAATGAGGTTGTGCTTAATGGATATCTAGTACGTTTTTCTGTCTAAATAAAAAGGAGGTGTAAGTGGAATAATGTATAAGGGTTTTGTAAAATTGAAATTTTAGAAGGGTAAGAGATGATATAGAGGACACATTGATTTAATCAAAGAATCCCAACAATGAATACTTCATATAAAACTTGACTATGACTCCTTTCGTAAATAAATTTTCATAGAGGTAAAAAAATGGTAGTAGAGTCCTTTTTGGAAGCTTCAGGATCCCCTTAAATTAAAAATAACTTTTCGGCTGGTCATTAACAATAATATTATCACTTGGGAAAATGGGTAAAAAATAGGTTTAGTGGGCTTTAGTTGTTGTTGATCGCAGAAATATTTTGATGAAAGAATATCACATCTCTTTATTATTTTCCGATAAATAGTGTAGGCATGTGGAAAGGTTATGAAATATATAAACATGAAGGACCCATGGAAAAAATCCACACTATGAAAGTTCCTAAAATGTTAGAAACACATTCGAGTCACTACATTTTTTCAAAGATTTCCATGTATACTTATAAATAATATATGTTGGGCTAGGAACTCTAACATATTTAGTTTGAACAATACTTTTGGTGAGATCACTATAGGTATAATTTTAAAAGTATGAAATGAATTGACGGTTGAAACAAAGTCTAAAAAAAGACGAGCGATGGTAATTCTAGCTCTTGATCATGGAATCCCTCGGGGTTTCCTAATGGTACTTCACGGTACTTCACAAGTACATTTTCTAAGATGTGGGGTCAAATTGGTTGTATATATTTCACATCCTCTCTCCATTAAAGTTAGATACATGGCTAGGTGTGGAAAAAATTAGAGGCAAGATTGTATAGCATTAAAAAAATTGTTGACAATTGCTTCACTAAAAAGTGTTCAAAATATTCATGTTGGGAGACTCCAAACTAGTTATCAATTAGGTCAATAACAAGGTAGCTATTGAAAATGTATATTTACATGCAAGACTATAGAACTTAAAAGAAATTATTCCATTCTTTGAATGACGATATTCAATAGATATGATATAGGAGCATAATACCATAGTAGCTAATTTATGCAAAGATGCACTAGATTTCCTAGCAGGGGCATTTGTGATATTAGAAATCATGGATAGTGTGGAGTAGGACCAAATGATAATTCAAGTATAGTTTCTCTTTATATTTCTATTGGATTTATCCTATTTTTTTTCTGTGTATAATTTGTATGCACTACCATTTGTTGTCAACAAAAGTCAGTAAACTCAATTTTTTATTTTAAATGCATGGTTTGAATATTTTAATAGGCTATGAGATGCTTTATAGCATATATTAGCTAATATTGGATAAAAATATGTGTAGTAGAATTTTATATATCGATTTAAGAATGTATAGATAGATGATGTAGCCATACAACACTTATTTGAATGGAAATATTATATAGATATGATCAAGGAGCATAATACCATAGTAGCTAATTTATCCAAATATGCACTAGATTTGCTGGCAGAGGCATTTGCGATATCAAAAATCATGGATAATCTGCAGTAGCATCAAATGATAATTCAAATATAGTTTCTCTTCATATTTCTACTCGTTGTATCATATGTTTTATTCTCTATGTAATTTCTAAGTATGCACTACCATTTGTTTGTTGTGGAAAAAAGTCAGTAAGCTGGAGTTTTTATATTAAATGCATGGTTTGAACATTTTAATAGGCTATTAGATTCTTTAGAGCATAAAATAGTTAATCTTGGATAGAAATATGTGTAGTGAAATCTTATATATCCATTTGAAAATATATAAATAGATGATGTAGCCATACAACATTTTAATCATCACTTGCAATATCTATTTATCTATCTATATCTATAGTGGGTTTACTTAACATAATGTAAATTGTTAACCTACAATTCATTTTCTTAATTAAAATGTTACTAAAGTAAAAGTAAAAGGTTTTGAAAAATATCGACAATTTCTAATAATTTTTTTTTAACTTACATTATTTTTATTAAAACCATTAAATTTTATTATCAATTTAATTTTTCATTAAAAATTATTTACTTTATTTTACACTACCAAAATCACTACTATACTTATTTTTTTCTTACATAAACAATATTATAATTTTGTTAAATCAAAATAATTTTAACAACTTCCATAATTTTCTTAAAACAAAGTAACTTTAACAACTTCTATATGGTAATTACAATTAAAACATTCAACAACTATCTTTGTGTTAGTGAAAAAATGTACATTAATCCTACAACTATTATCCCTAAACAAGGACAACCAAAATAAGTATTTTGTGGTGTACAAAATATACATAAAACGAACAACTATTGTCCCTTTTCTTGGAACCCTAAAATAATCACCATTGAGAAAATACTTCATTCTCCCAACATACGAATGACGTTTTGACTTTGCAGTTCAAGTGTTTTACGCAGGTATTTATTTAGTTCAATTACTTAATGTATTAGAATTATTAGAATTGGATATTGTGTTTATCTATATAACTAATCGGTGTAGCTATAAATACAAGGTTAAAGATTCTAATTGTTAAATAAAATTTATAAATAACGCTTATTTTTAGTTATTTAATATATATATATAATTATTAGTTTTAAAATTGTAATAAAAAAAAACAAAATAATTTTAATATAACTATCATTTTTGAAATTAATTACATAGATTGTGTTAAGGGGTAAATTTCTCATGATTTTCAATAATTCATATAAAAAAATTATTGAAAACCATAATATGTTTGGTTACTTGACTAACAATTTCTATTTATCTATATTTACTAAAAGTGTTCAAGTAGGAATTTAGGGGTTATTGTGGTAACTCTCAAAATTGTCCTCACTTAAAAGTAGCACACTTCAAAACTTTAAGGTAGCCCACTTCAAACTGGCTATTTTCTAATTCTCTTGTGAGAAAAGTATATATTGAATAGTATAATTATTGTTATAATATACAAAATGTGGTTAATAATTACTTTTATTGACATCATAATGTTTAGTTGGTTGAACTAGGTTAATTAGGTTTACATAGTTGATATATCATGTTTACTAAATTTTTTTTGAAATTTTTCTTTTGTGATCCATAATTTGTATAGAAAAACTTTTTCTCATAATTGCATATTATGAACCAATTTTGTGGAGGCCTTTGGAACCAATCAGTGCGGTTCATCTTGAGGACAAGATGATATATCAGATCATGGCAAGGATTTATTCTTATTATAATTTATTTTAAGAATATACCTTCTTGATACATAGGAAACTCTAGTCATCATGGTTGATTATGGTTGACCATAGTCAAATCTGGTAGCCATGGTCATTGATGATCAAATACAAACAACCATTGTTAGCCATAGTGAATCAAAATCTAGATTTTCAAGGTTTTCCTAGGTTGACCTAAGTTTATTAGGTTTACCCCATTAACAATATTTAATCATATTCAGCTATGATCATTATAGTCAACCCTCACCAAACATGGCTAACTATCTTAAAATCTAGATTTACAAGGTCAACCTAAGTTTCCTAGGTTGACCTAATTTTATTAGGTTTACTTCATTAACAATATTTAATCATACTCAACTATGATCACCATGGTCACCCATTACTAAACATAGCTAACTACCTTTAATAGTATCATAGTAAGTTATAGTTAAATGTAGATAAACATGATATTCAATATTTAATCATACTCAACTATGATCACCATGGTCACCCATTACTAAACATAGCTAACTACCTTTAATAGTATCATAGTAAGTTATAGTTAAATGTAGATAAACATGATATTCCATAGTACATAGTAACCATAATAAATAATCTTCAACTCTAACATTAATATATTTAACCTATTAATACAATTAATATATATATCTTTAAATATGTCAGCCAAATTTATTAACATAATAATAATCATAAATAAAATTAATCTTATAAAATAACTTGATATTTATCCAATAAAAATATACTATCACCCTAAATAAAAACAAAACACAAACATATTAATATTACACCAACAAATAAAACATATTAATATTGCACGCAAGCACAAGAACATGTGATTATTATAGATGCCCCTCAGCGAGTCTCAATCGCATAACGTAAAATTGTTCTCTTAACATGAAGGCCCTTATCCCCGCAAAAGAAATTACACTTGTTGGTGCCTTTACACGGAATGATAACTTGCAATGGACCGTATAACAATAAAGTCAATGATAAGGTGGTCGTTCCCACTTTTTCATAACGCATTCCTATTATATCAGTATCTAATTCTGCAGTCTCCGCAGTTACGAATGACCATAATGCATACCTTCATTGAATTTGAATAATAAATTTTATAAGAATGGCAAATCTGCACGCTTCTAAATTTGAAATATTTACTCTTTGTGGTGGATAATTTCTATTATCGTATTATATTTGAATATTAAATTTTAAAATGCAGCAGATGGAAAGTTTTTCTATAAATAATAGGGGTTTTAGAAAAATTTATAGATAAATGTTTTATAGAGATTTATAATTCTATAAAAAATAGTTTTTTAGTTACTTTGATATATAATTATTAAATTTAGAATTCTGTTTAATAAAATAAAGTATGAAAACTTGACCAAAAAATTTCAATATCAAAAAAATAAAATAGTGTATTGTTAAACACTTCCATATATATTTCTTCTTTTATCTTCTTTTAACAGTGACTCGATGTCTTTTGCTCATTTAATTTTTTATTTATTTTAAATTTTAAAAAACTTTTAATAATTCTATATATTATAATAAGTTTACAATTACAATTTACAATGTTTATTTTTTTTTTAATCTCTCTTTTCACCAGAATTAAATCTAAAATATTTTTTTGGTATTAAAAAATTTCCTGAATGAGTAAATGCATATTTAGAAAATCAACGTCAAAACTTCATATTTGTAGAATTATAATCAAAATACATGAGTGTCAAACCTTTATATTTGTAGAATTATAATAAAAATACATGTAGAAAATCAATCACTACTTTAGATTTAGGTAGTTTTTACAAAGTATCACTTTTAATATTTTCAAGGTTTTCTAGCTCATAAGGGAAAAAAAATTTGATTTTTTTTTTTTTTTTCAGTTTCACAATTATTCCCATTTCTTTCTCTTCTTGAATGGACTGCGCTATCTATTTGTATTTAGACATTTATTTTTCACCCTATATCTCATAATGAGCAAAAAAATACCAGTAATTTTGAAATAAATTCCACATAATTTTCTAAACTATTGATTCAAATCCATAAATCTCTATATCCCTCACCCCAATTTAGTCGAATTTGATAATTATGATTTAGTTTCTTAATAAATAAATTTGAGAGATTTAAAAATTTAAATTATTAAAAAATTTAAATGGAAAGAATGTATATTCAAAAATCTAGGTCAAAACATTTAATGATCAAAGAACATTTACTTCACTAATTTGTTTTAAAAATATTAATTTTTTAAATGAGAATAAAAGGATATGAAATTTCTAAATTTAATATATATATATATATATATATATATATATATATATATATATATATATATATATATATAAGTTTAGCACGATTATATCTTCATCATATCCAATATATCACCTTGATCTACTTGAACTGGTGACTTAAGTAGTGCTTTAATAAAGCTCAAAGAATACTTTAACAAGGCTATCCACCCAGGAAATTGAACATGTGACTTCACATCACAAAGCACGCAGATGAGTATCTATCCAAAGGGAAAAAATTTTACAATAAAGTTATTAAATCTACCATAAAAATAATATATATATATATATTAAAATTATTTATTTATATTTTAAATATAAATTTAATTTAATAATTAATATTTAATATAAATTAGTTAAAATTTACTTATATTACTTAAGTAAAGTCATATATCAATTATAATAATTAGTTAAATTCCATATTATAAAAAACATGTTAATAATAATAATTATATTTAAATAAAGTAATTTATTTCGTAGGTTTTTATAAATATTAAATATAAATTTTCTAGTGGTGGTAGAATAAGTGACAAAAAAAAATGTGTTAACAAGTTCTTGTATATCCATATGATAGGAATCATAATCTCTCATATACATTTGTATATTTATAAGATTTTTTCATGAAAATTCATTGTCATATTGAAGATAAATAATTATTTATAAATTTTTCGACTTAAATTGTTAAATAAATATAATAATTTTTCATGTTATAAATATATAATATTAATAAAATTAGGTTTTGTAACAAAGGTCGATAACTTCACATGGAAATGTCAATAGTTAAAAAAAATTATACAAGTTACCCACGGGTAACTATCCAAATAACTATTTGTTGGGTGTTGAGCCTGATTATCTTCTTTATTTTGTATCACAGCGTTGGACCCTTTGTACCTTAATGGGGGCAGCAACGCCGCCCATAATTAAACGGTGCCTAGGGGGTCTAGGGGGGGCAGCTATGACTTTATGGAGCCCCCCCTGGCAGGGGGATTCAAGGGCAGCGCCCCTGAAGCTAAAAACAGATGTAAAATTGCCTTGTAAAAGTATAGTAATTTCTGGTCAATCTAGGCTATTCATTAAGTAGATGATCTGATGGTAGAAGTTATGTTTAGTTTAGGGTTTTTTTTCCCTATAAGGCACCCTCTCGCTTGTATGAGGGTATTGTATTGTGGCTGTGTATGGTATTTTTATTCTCGGAGAGAGAAACATAGAGGGAGACTGTGAGAGAGAATATACTACAACGGATCTGTTGTAGGTTGTGTCTCCTCATTTTGCTGGATAATAGAAAGGAAGGATTGGTTGTTCGGGGTGGATGTAGCCGAAACTGGGTGAACTACGTATATCTGTGTCTCTCTGGTTTTATGTGTTTTGTGTGCTTGTGTTTTCCACATATTTTATGTGTTTCATTGCTGTGTAATATTTAATTTTCTAACACTATTAAATATTCCTTACTCATCATTACATAGAATTTTCACCATTTCATAGTGTAACCATAGAATAAGAATAGTAAGTTGCTTAACCATTAACAACATCTATTGTAGTACATTAACATAAAATTATATTATGTAACTTCCATTCATTTCATTACTCATGTACTCATCACATACTTGACATTATGACCATCACAACAAGAAATGAATCAACATCATCAGTTTGACACAATAATCAATCACATCATTGAACACCAATATACCCTAGAAACCCAGTAGGGTGAGAACCAACAAAAGTTTAATTTTATTATTAAACGCTCGTGAGGGTGTTTAGCCCTCACTCAATGGCTTATAGGGGAGACCATCCCTTAATCATCGTTATAAATCTTACAAAGAAATATACAAATATCTAGCTTAAATCCATTACAATAAATATGATAGCATTTACCCACTAATCTTCATATCTTCATATCTTGGTGGCATGGATGTACCTACAATGGACAATCGTACATTGGATCATCTTGCATCTCGCACTCATCTGCGTGAACCATACTCATTTACCTACCACCAGGTTAAGCATAATATTTCCTTTGTACAAGTCACCATCATTTCTTGCTAATGTTGTCTTCAACATACATTTATGTCAAGATTAATAAAGTACTAATCAACACATTCACAATCTATACTTTGCAATGCTTCTCCATCTACTCATGTAGAGTCATGACATGCAAGCATAATATTACGACATACTTCCTTTAACAACACTATGCATGTGCTAGCTATAAGCATAGCACCATCAAAGGATGTCTATAAAATATTAACTAATATTTCCTTTGCATTGACACACATTCTTGCAAGGAAAATTTCTACAACTGTAATATATCAGTTATAATCTTCGTACATGTGAATTACATAAATTAATCAAAATAACTAACCCTTAATCTATTACTTTTGGTGCATGTAAAGAAAGCCAATGTATATAGTTTCCAAAAGAGCCTTCTCAAAGGAATGCTTAAAAGAACAGAGTATCCAAACACCTTTTTATAGTAAAGCATATAATTACATGTCTTCATTTCAAATATTATACCAACATTACCCATATATATATTTCAAGGAAACTAACAAATTAATATGGGTTTTATGCATGTAATCCATCTTATTTTCCAAAGAATATTTCCCTATGTAGGCTAACTAAACATGCTATCATTTCCCACATACAAATGTATATTCCTTCCAATGAAAGATAATACAAATGTTGCATGCATATGAATGATCTTATTCAAAATGAAACTAACCTAATAGTCATGATAGCATAAAGTTGCTCACATAGTTTTCGTAAAGATTAAGATAGCTCAATATTTCTTTTATCCATGCAAATAACACACCTCTAAAACACAATGGTTGTTATTTTTCCATGCAAGAGCTTCTTATAATATCCCTTCTTTAACATAGGCAACACATTATTCCCTTCTTATAACTCTACCATCATTAACTATTCCTTTCATGTAACAAATTCATACTTCATATGCATCAGGCAACTATCATAACCTAGTTTTGTTGTCTTTATACTTGAAATCTTCTTATGTTTCCTTTTCAACAAATTATCATAAATAACCTTATTTTACATATAAAACTAAGAAACAATACAAAGGTTAGCTTAACCTTATATACATCCAAATCAAGAATTCGACATGCACTCCTTTCAAGAAGTTATTCTTTTCAAGTAAGAACAACATATGTAAAACAACATAATATTTATTATTATTTTCACACAAGCGTCAACATAATATTTCCCAAATAAACAATTATGAGAAGACTATTATGGGATTTTCATGAATTTTCTTCCATGAAATATATTCAAGAATTACCCTCTTTAATCTATATTCACTTTCGAGGAAACAACTTGGATTTCTTATCATTTCATTTCGAAGAAAATAATCTTGGATTTCT
Source organism: Pinus albicaulis (assembly GCA_034641835.2). Classification (NCBI taxonomy): domain Eukaryota; kingdom Viridiplantae; phylum Streptophyta; class Pinopsida; order Pinales; family Pinaceae; genus Pinus; species Pinus albicaulis. Next base: position 111,447,277 of record CM076572.1, read on the forward strand.
TATCATTTCTATTTCAAGAAAATAATCTTGGATTTATTATCATTTCATAAAATAAATTTCTACAACTCCCTTTTTAAATAAAGAGCATGCATCTTATCTTTTCTTGTTTATGTAATTTTTATAAATATTTATATATTTATTTCCATATATTTAACATAATCAACTATTTTTTGTGCATGGACAAAGTATATTCTTTGTGCTTGGTCAAATTATTTTTCATTTCCAAGAAATATAGCATAGTAGATAGTAATTAAAATCTAGTTTTTTGCACGAGGTATATAAAACCTCTCAAAGAATGGAGCTCCTCTTATCTTTTACCCACATTTACCCACATTGTAATGTCCCTAAATTTGCTTCTTTTTAAAAATATGCAGTTAAGAACTTTAACGGGCAAAGTGGACTGCAAAGAACAGATTGAGGATGGATATATTTTATTAAATTAAATTAATAAAATAAAATGGAATTAATGTGCAATGACTAGATTTAAATTTGAGATATGGAAACCCAATCCATGAGGATGGATAAGGTTGTAAGAATTTCCCAGACTTTAAGAAATCCTTGGAAGGAATAAAGTAAGATACTAAAATTAGATTTGGAGATAAATATCTAATTACTCCAATAAAGAGGAAATTATTGGAAAGAGCTGGAATAAATCTAGAAAAACATAAAAAGCTAGATTTAAAAGTACCTTTGTGGAAGAAATAGAGGGAAATTCTAAGAAAATAGGAATACAACATCCTAAATTAACTGGACGCAGTTAACAGAAACAGGCTGGGGAAAGCAAAGCTTAAACAAGTTTTCTCGGGATAGATAAAGGGTTGTCTATCACTAAAGAATAAGGTCTCTTCTCAGGTGTGAGCTGCGGAGAAAGAGCTCTAAGGTTGGGAGGAAACTAGTCAAACCTATGTGGTATGCACCTTCAATTGGAAATGGTTTTTACTCGTATTTTAATACTGTGATGAATTATTGATAGTTATAAAATAGTCACGTTAAGGTGAACTCTTGAGCTTAATTGTTTGTATATAAATTTTAAAATGCATCATTTACCATTATATTATGTTGGTTGGTACATTTAACACAGATCACTATAGAAGAATTAGTGAAATATGTATGGTTGTACCGACATATGTTGCAGAGGACCAACTCTCAAAATGTCTAAACCTCAATGATGGGTTTAGATCTCATGTTAGGTACCTCACACAAAAATGACATTTTTCTAATTTAGTTGGTTTAGAATTCTTCTGTTAAAGTATGCAGCTCCTTGAGGAACAAACTCTAAAATATAAATTAAAAAAATAGGTATGAATAAGTAGTCACATTATAGCCATAGATGTGCTTTACCATATGGTTACATATTTCTATATTAACTATAGAAAAACAAATATAGAGAAGCATAATTCTAAATTGTATAATTAGATTGTAAGAATAATTGGGGAAGCAACTTTGAAGAAAGAAAACATTTTGATATTTTTTATGAATTAAATATGAATGAAATTTAGTTACACCTGCATAAAGAAAGAATATCACTATATATTTTATAAGAAGCAAAGAATTATGTACTATAGTTTTACAGAGAAATTGAAATATGAAGTCTAGTAACCTATGTAAACAATTTTCTAGAATAATAATCCTTAGAGAGGATACATCCGAAAGTCATTTAAATTATATAATTAAACAAATGGCTTACATCCTACTAAGGAATAAACTCTATACTACCGTATGAGCAGATAAATATAAAATAAAAATATTTGGTCAAATCTGCTCAATCGAGAGGTTATATATATATATATATTCAATTTTACATTAAAAATCTAGAATGGATAAAATTGTATATCACCACTCTGTGGACACAATTCAATGTATACTAATAATTTTATCTCCTGCCTGGAGAAGGTATGCAGTCCTGTGGACTAGTATAGTCCTTAAAAGCTCCAATAATTACAAAGAAAAAATTATATAGTCCTAAATTGATACTATAGATGGCTTAAATGTATAAATTTTCTGAATCTATGCCAAGATAATGCCAACGGAGAAGTATGAGTATTCGGGTACGTGTTGACGTAAGGTGAGTATTCAACATGAACCTGGGAACCAACCTGACATAAAGACAGCAAGTAGAAACACATTTATCGAAGGAGACATGGAAATGAAGTAGTATATCCATATTCGTACAAGCGTACAAGACATTAACTGCAACCACAAAGAAGTCTGTTATATTCAGAGTACTTGAATGTGTGTATATATATATATATATATATATATATATATATATATATATCCAAGAAAAAGTATGGAATAAAAAAAATGGAAGGGAAACGAGGGACATACCTTTGGCAAATGTTAGCGAATAACCTTATCTTATAGAGACAAGAGATATAGGGTAAATACGAAAAAATTCCCAATTAGATAAAGAGGAAGATACACCAGTAACATGGACAATTTACACAAAAATAAATTAACAAATATACATAAATTATCACATACTTCTTCCAGTATCGTTTTGGGCACATTGAAGGAAGCCGAAGTGGAATGTGTGTTGTGAAAGTTCCACTTGCGTTTAAAACATAAGTGAGATTTAAATCAAAATTATTTGTGTACCATATTCTAAATACAGTTACAGTATAAAATGATGAGTAAAAATTGCAAATACTTAGATACAGATCAATTTTATAATTAATTTTGCAAGGCAACATCCAAGTAAAGAAACCCTCAGCGTTGTATCCATACTACTAGCACCTTCAATAGTAAAATAAAATGACTCAGCTACCCTTCAAATCGAAAGTGAAAGGCACAAGAACTTAAAGGAACTATATAAGGAATAAAAATAGTAAAATTGTGGAATTTTTCTGAGCAACAAAATTTAACCTTTAAATTTTTTATTTAACCATGTAGTAGTATTCATTCCGAGAGGGAGTTTCATGATAATACTATAAATTTGATAATACAAATCTATAAATGGACCATAACCAGCTAAGGCTGCTCAAGACATGAGATCAGGTTAATTAATTGGCTCTCTCTCCGGAAAAATAGAAAAAATGCATATCAAATTTATGTGGCTTGAATTTAGGATAGATGTCTATGGAACTTTACTCCAAATTCAATAGAAAACGTGAAGTATTTCAAGAACATAGAAATTTTAATGGAATCCCCTATTCATTTCTCCTACAACTTTCAAGAGGCATTCGGGAAACTGAGAACCTATATCTGCATACAGATAGGAAAACGAGAGTTAGATACAAGAAATAAAACTAAATGGAGGAAAATAATGATGCAGCGAAGGACCTGAATTAACCAAAGCAAATTATCAACTAGGTAACATAAATCCAATACGTAACCTGTAGATGATGAGAAAATTGGACTCATCGGGTAGAAAAACATTTAACATCTCGAACCAGGAGGGTTACAACATTTTCTAGTCATAGCAGAGAGGAAAAGCTAAGAGCTAGCTGATGATGGTGTCTTCAAATGAGAATACAACAAAATGAAAACGAAAAACTTTTATGCCCTGTAAAACCCTAAAGAGGAACTTTATTTCTATCGTCCACTTGGCATCAGATCTGGGGTTATCCCTTATATCGATTTTGGAAAATAGGGACGAAGGAAAACACGTGAATGAGTACAAAAGTATTAATGATGTGAACAAATTGAGTTGAGGAGTGAATACGATGGGAGTCAAAACATATGGGAATTAGTAAATAATATTACTATGAATCACATGAAATAAATCATCGACATTAAAATCGTGGATATAAAATCTTCCATCTCGTCAGTAAGTACCAGGGGGTTTATGATAGCAAGATACTTAACGGATGAAATGAGTCATTAATATATGGCCATAAGATTTACCAAGATAGTTGTGACAGTATCTCTATATATTAAATCCCATTTACACGGTAGCTCCATAGAATAAACAATCTAGTTTAATATTTATCGAATATCCATGTACATTGTCAAAAATGAAATGGATCCTGTTGCGATATGGTTTATTAGGAAATCGAATATCTTTTTACAGATATATAAGGTGAATGTTAGAGAATAGTACTTAGTAGAAGGTTGCTAATAATATAATGAAGGTCAAATGATGAGAGACTCCATTTAGGTAGGTATGCTACACTGATATAGCTAAATAATTTACCCATGGTTATATGGTTATAAAACCATTAAAGAAATATTACACATGGGAAGCAGGCATGTGCTATTACCTTTAAGAATATCTTATCAATGATTCCCATTATATATATATATATATATATATATATATATATATATATATTCGGTCATAAGTGGAATAAAGGTAGGTCTATATTATGGTCAAGTTTTTATATTAAACAAACACCATGGTGGTAAGCTAAACATTAAAAGATTTACTCCAAATATAATGTCAAAGTTGACAATAGTATTGGGTAATGTTACCAAGATTGTATTCCAATCATAGATATATACAAAAGTCCTGAAGGGTATACATATAGTATGGGTATTGATAGCCTATTTCCTAAAATATATTAACTCATATACGTGCAAGAAATAACTTAGATGAATTAATTAAGGAAGTGGTAAGCCTCAAAATGGGTTATAACCACTATAAATATATTAGTACAAGATTCATAGATGAGTAAAGGTTACGAGGGGAATGTAATTACAAATACTTTACCAATAGGGTATGGCATAAAATATATGTTTAATGCCGTTATTATACCTTTATGAGGTCAAAGAGGTAAAAATAATAATTATAGTCCCACAACTAAAATAAACATATGTAACATGGTTAAATAGATAAAGTCTAATGTTTAAAGTGGAACGGTGATGTATAACAAATTATTTTATAAGTTGTGTGAACGTAAATATTTTTATACATGAAAAGGAATATGTTTAGACCTTTAACTCCATAGTATTAAGAAAAAAAATATATAGGAGGACATCAACAATAAAAGGTTTTAGGTTGAAATAATATGTAATTGCAAACCTTACACCATTTTTTATGCATGTATGGAAATAAAGTGGAACCATTGAAGTATACTCAATGATGTAGAAGAATTATTTCAATAAAGTATTAAGTCAAGAGGGTTTTATATGTGTGTGAGTAACATAGTTAAAAGATACATGTAAAAATATAGAATGGAATATATTAATTTAAATATTATTCCAAAATCAATAGTTTTGGGTATGATTCATAGCTATATAAAAATTGACTATTGTAATAATAGAGATGAGGGCTAAGGTGAGAGGAATTGCCAGAAACCTTATTTCTATAAATGGAAAAAGATGGGGTTAGGTTTGGAATACCATATCAATATAAACTAAGAAGAAAAAATCTCGTCTTAGAGGACAGTGTTAGCTGAAATTTGAAAATGGTCTCATCAGTGAATAAACCATGGTGAAATGAATAAAGTTGTAAGGAATAGAAATATGTCGGAGTGTGATGAATCGTAGCGTAATTATAATAATAAGCTAGATATATTATTATAATTAGAAAAAAAAATATTGGAGAAATGAAAGATGTTACAAATGGTATCAGAGCCCATGTTAAAGCACTGGGAAGAAAATGTGTGCGCACACCAGAAAACTTATGTTGCTATAAATTTTGTTAAAATTTAATTTTCACTAATTCATGAATAATGAAACAATGCTGAATCATACAACTAAAAATCATGAGAAAAGAGACGAGTTGTATGTGGATCTAGGGGTGGGAAAACCCAAAAAATTCAAATATTCTATTGATGGCTATGATGCATCAAATGTAAAGTGGAACTGGAAAAAAAAATTTCTCAGAAGAATTCAGAGGAAGATGATGCCTATAAACAGTAGTCTAGGAGAAAAAAGGGATTCCAGAGGAATTCCTGAAAAAAAAATTTAATTAGATCTTCCTCTTCTGATGGAAAAGGGAGGATTATTCTACAGTTGGTTTTGAAAAAATGTATAAAATGACAAAAATATGAAAGGATGAAAACCAGTGACAGTGGGTCATGTATGCCTTAGACTAGTAGCTAAAGTTGTGGAAGTTTGTCTTCTGCAATTTGAAAAAAAGTAGTAATATTGAAAGTTGATAATTGCAGAATATAGTAACTATGGTTAACAAGAAAAAAAGGATGAGAGGTGTAGAGTGGAAGAACCACAAATTGATAATGAAACCCTCCCAAGGTTCCAAGAATGGAATAAAGAAACATAAAGTTATACATAAATGCACATTTTAGACATATTATCAATAGGAATATGAATTATGTTGTAGGATAAAAGAGGGTGGAGAAAATTTAAAACAAATTTTTAGATATGCAATATAAACAACATGTTCTGTGTTGACTGAGGAACCTAGATGTGGTTGGCAAAAAAAAAAAAAAAAACCTAAAATTTTGTACAGAATTGGCATATCATATTTTCAAATATTGCAAAAATATAACCAAGTATAACGGACCCTATTTAGAGTTCAATGGGTTCCATTATCTGTTTCTATGAGTGAGAACCGGGAATAAATTGGTTAGGATAACAATAAGGACCTGCAAAATTTTTGAATGAAGCCATTTCATGGTAATTGTAGAAATGGAAAACCAAGGAAATTGAAAAATTCAGCTACAAAAATATATTATGTGGAATGAACATAGCAAACTGAAATATAATCTGATAGAAAAATTTACAGTCAACAGTAAGAGTAAGAAGATAGTTCTAGATTAAATTATAGATAAATCCCCAAATTAGGGAAGTTAATTACTAAATGAAGATTAAACCATGTGTTATATTAAAAAAATTGGTCAGAGTTAAAAATAGAAGCAATAATAAGTTCTATTGAATTGAAACTATGTAAGACAAATTAAATCCCTTCTCAGAGTATTGATCATGTTGGTCAAAAGGAAGGAGGGAACCTCCAAAGTAAGTATATATATATATATATATATATATATATATATATATATATATATATATATATATATATATATATATATATATATATATATATATATATATATGAAATTAGAATTCTATAGGAATTGATTGGTCCTGTTTATCCGTCCAGTAAACCATAACATAAAGAAAAATGCGGAATTGTTTTTAAATTCTATCAAAGTCTAGAGGAATAGTAGTGAGTGGAGAAAAACCTCGAGAGAGAGTGAATTGAGTTAAAATCCTCATAATTATCTTTTTAAACTTCACTTATAACAAAAAAATAAAAAAATTGTGCCACAGCCACCAAGAAAGAAAAATGCATAGACTTGAGAATGGTCAATATAGCTTAAACAGTTAGAAGACTTCACTTAATCCTGTTCAATATTTGAAAGGTATGTGATACTAAGGATTGTACATTAGTAGTAGAGGTCATAAGGTATGATTGTAAAAAAAAAGAATAGACATAAGCAAAATTATGATGAGTTAGTATTAAGGTTTCTGTTGAAATATATGCATCTGAAAAGTGAGAAGGGTTTGACACAAAATACCCAAAATTGAAGTAGAAATTCTTCAAAAATAAGGAGATGTTAAGAAATGGAGTTGGGATGTTTGAAAGAGGAATGTTTTTTTTTAAACTCTGAATACTATTTAAGTGATAAAAAAGTTTTGGGGTAAATAAGTGAGACAAGTAGATGCATGCAACACTAAAGTGGGAAAATACCTTCGAGTACAATTGAAAAATAACGAAATATTGATATATAATTCCAGTCATAATGAATTGATAAGTGTAAAATTAGAGGGTACATTAATAATGTGACCCGAATACAGCATAAATGGTAGAAAATTTCCATAAAATTGTTCTTAGTTCAAAGATACAGATGACTTAAGTTAAGTTCAAGATTTAAAGTAGGACATGTTTGAACTAATTTGAGGAAAGAGTAATGAAAGAACCTCTGTGGAAGATGTTTCTAAGAGACAATGAAACAGACTAATGGGTTGATTTAGAAACTGATGAGTATAAAAATAAAAATAAAAATGCAGGCAATGTGTGCACGACTAAAACTGTAAACTAAGATAATAACCTATGTACTTGATGAAAAAAATTCAAGTGGGAAGTGGAAATTGAGTTATAGACATTGTTATTGAGGATGGCTATTACCATTTTAATTTAATGATAAAATCAATCAATTAGAAAGCACATGAAGTACATGCATGAACTAGGAAAAGGTAAGTAGAACCTCTGCATAAGATCAAGTTGGTTTTCTAATTCCCTGAAGTTCTAATCTAAAAGTATTTGTTGTTTTTTTTGCAAAGTGTGTAACACGAATTGAACGCTAAAATCAAAGGAGTCAAAGGTGAAAATACGTGCAGAGAAAACACCAGAAGAACTCAAATTAGACCATGTTGTGTGAGAAGGAAGTCTCACCCAAAAACAGGGAATGATAAGCGACTATGCTAATCTGCACTATACTACTATGAACCTGGTAGGGTTTTTCTAACAAGTGAATTTATTATTAAAAGCTCAGAATTTTGTTGGGATTATCAATATATGTATATGATATTTCTCATATGAATTGGTATGAATTGTGGATAGAAAGACACTAGAATAAAAGGTTCCTTCAGATAGAATTCTTGCAGTGAATTAGGAAGAGAATCAAACTCCACAGTGTATCATTAAGTAGAGTGAAAGTAGAGGAAGGTGTTGATACTCTGATAAAATTGCTTGGGCCGAGAGAAAATATGAAGGAGTAATATTCATACTTAGTTTAGCAATCAACATCAAAGTTGTAACACCGAGGACAATGTTCAATTTTAGGGGAGGAATATGTAATGTCCCTATATTTTCTACTTTTTTAAAAATAGGCTGTTAAGAACTTTAAAGGGAAAAGTGGACCCCAAAGAACAGATTGAGGATGGATATATTCTATTAAATTAAATTAATAAAATAAAGTTGAATTAATGTGCAATGACTAGATTGAGATTTGAGATATGGAAACCCAATCCATGAGGATGGATAAGGTTTTAATACTTTCCCAGACTTCCAAAAATCCTTGGAAGGAATAAAGTAAGATAATAAAATTGTATTTGGAAATAAATATATAATTACTCCAATAAAGAAGAAATTATTGGAAAGAGGTGGAATAAAGCTTGAAAAGGGGAAAAATATAGCTTTAAAAGTACCTTTGTGGAAGAAATAGAGAGAAAGCCCAAGCAAATAGGAATACATAATCCAAAATTAACTCAATGCAGTTAAGGGAAATAGGTTGGGGAAAGCAAAGCTTAAATAAGTTGTTTCAGGATAGACAAGGGGTTGTATATCACTGGAGAATAAGGTCTCTTCTTGGGGGTGAGTTGTGGAGAAAGAACTATAATGTTGGGAGGTAACTAGTCAAACATAAGTGGTATGCACATTCAATTGGAAATGGTTTTTACTCATATTTTAATACTATGATGATCTATTTATAGTTATAAACTAGTAATGTTAAGGTGAACTATTGAGTTTAATTCTGTGTATAGAAATTCTAAAATTTATGATTTACCATTATATTATGTTGGTCGGTACATTTAACAAAGCTCACTATAGAATAATTAGTGAAATCTGTATGGTTGTACTGACATATGTTGTAGAGGACCAACTCTCGGAATGTCTAAACCTCAATGATGGTTTTAGATCTGAGGTTAGGTACCTCACAGAAAACTGACATTTATCTAATTTAATTGGTTTAGAATTCTACTGTTAAATTATGCAGCTCCTTGATGAACAAACTCTGAAATATAAATTAAAAACACAGATATGAATAAGTAGTCACATGATAGCCATAGATGTGATTTACCATATGGTTACATATTTCTATATTAACTGTAGAAAAATAAATCAGAGCTGAACCTAAGATAGAGAGGCGTAATTCTGAATTGTATAATTAGGCCGTAAGCAGAACTGGGGAAGCAACTTTGTACAAAGAAAATTTTTCGATATTTGTTACAAATTAAATATGAATGGCACTTAATTACACCTGAATAAATAAAGAATATCACTGTATAGTTTATAAAAAATACAGAATTTTGTACTATAGTTTTACACATAAATTGAAATATGAAGTCTAGTAACCTATGTAAACAATTTTCTAGAATAATAACCCTTAGACAGGATACATGTGGAAGTACTTGAGATTATATAATTAAACCAATGGTATACATTCTACTAAGACATAAACTCTATCCTACAGTATGAGAAGAAAAGTATAAAATAAAAATATTTGGTCAAATATGCTCAATCGAGAGGTTATATATATATATATATATATATATATATTTCACATTTAAAATCTAGAATGGATAAAATTGTATATCACCACTTTGTGGATATAGTTCAATGTATAATGATAATTTTATCTCCTCCCTGGAGAAGGTATCCAGTCCTGTGGACTAGTAGTATTCGGGTACGTGTTGACATAAGGTGAATATTCAACATCAACCTAGAAACCAACATGAGATAAAGACAGCAAGTAGAAACCCAGTTATGGAAGGAGACATGGAAATGAAGCAATATAGCCATTTTTTTACAAGCGTACAAAACATTACCCACAACCACAAAGAAGTCTGTTTTATTTTGAGTACTCTCGTGTCTATATATATATATATATATATATATATATATCCAAGAAAAAGGATGGAATCAAACAAATGGAAGGGCAACGAGGGACAGATCTTCGGTAAATATAAGTGGATAGCCTTATCTATTAGAGACAAGAGATATAGGGTAAATACGAAAAGAATCCGAAATTAGAGAAAGAGGAAGATACACGAGGAACATGGACAATTTACACAAAAATAAATTAACAAATATACATAAATTTTCACATAATTCTTCGAGTATCACTTTGGGCACATTGAAGGAAGCCGAAGTGGAATGTTTTTTGTAAAGGTTCCAACTGCGTTGAAAACATAACTGATATTTAACTCGAAATTATTTGTGTAGCATATTCGAACTACAATTACAGTATAAAATGACGAGTATGAATTGTAAATACTCAAATACAGATCAATTTTCTAATTAATTTTGGAAGGCAACATCCAAGTAAAGAAACCCTCAGTGATGTATCCATACTACCACCATATTTAATAGTAAAATAAAATGACTTTGTTACCCTCCAAATCGAGAGTGGAAGGACCAAGAGCTTAAAGGAACTATATAAGGAATAAAAATAGTAAAACTGTAGAATTTTTATGAGGAACATAATTTAACCTTTAAATTCTTGATTTAACTATGTAATAGTATTCATTCTGAGATGGAATTTCATGATAATACTATAATTTTGATAATACAAATTTATAAATGGACCATAACCAGTTAAGGCCGCTAGAGATATGAGATCAGGTTAATTAACTGACTCTGTCTCTGGAAAAATAGCGAAAATGCATATCAAATTTATGTGACTTGAATGTAGGATAGATGTCTATGGAAATCTACTCCACGTTCAATAGAAAACATGAAGTATTTCAGGAGCATAGAAATTGTTATGGAATTCCTTACTCATTTCTCCTACAACATCCGAGAGGCATTCGGGACACCGAGAACCTATATCTGCATACAGATAGGAAAACAAAAGTTAGATACAAGAAATAAAACTAAATGGAGGAAATGAATGCTACCGAGAAAGACCTAAATTAACCAAAGAAAATTATCAACTGAGTAATAGAAATCCAATACGTAACCCGTATATGACGATCGAATTTGATTCACTAGGCAGAACAATGTGTGACATCTCGGACCTGGAGGGTTACAACATTTTATAGTCGTAGCAGAGAGGAAAAACTTAGAGCTAGCCGGAAATGGCATGTCCAAACGAGGATGCAAAAAAATGAAAACCAAAAACTTTCGTACCTTGTAAAAACCTAAAGAGGAATGCTATTTCTATCGTCCACTTGGCATCAAATCCGTAGTTATCCCTCAAATCGTTGTTGGGAAATAGGGACGAAGGAAAACGTGTGAATGCGTACAGAAGTATTAATTGTACGAACAATTCGAGTTCAGGAGTTAATACATCGGGAGTCAAAACATATGGGAACCAGTGAAGAACATTAATATGAATCGCACGAAATAAATCATCGACATTAAAATCATGGATATCAAATCTTCCATCTCGTTAGTAAGTACTAGGGGATTTATCGTATCAGGATACTTAACGAACGAAATGAGTCATTAATATATGGCTGTAATATTTACCAAGATAGGTGTGACAGTATCTCTATATATTAAATCTCATTTACATGGTAGCTCCAGAGAATAAACAATCTAGTTTAATATTTATCGAATATCCATCAACATTGTCAAAAATGAAATGGATGTTGTTGCGATAAGGTTTATTAGAAAATTTAATATCGTTTAATAGATATATAAGGTGAATGTTAGAGAATAGTACTTAGTGGAAGGGTTCTAATAATATAATGAATGTTAAACGAGGAGAAACTCCATACAGGCAAGTATGCTACACTGATATCAGTAAATAATTTGTCAATGGTTATATGGTTAGAAAACCATTAAAGAAATAGTACACGTGGCAAGAAGGCATGTGCTATTACCTTTAAGAATATCTTATCAATGATTACCATTATAGATATATATATAAACTATTCAGTCATAAGTGGAATAAAGGTAGGTCTATATTATGGTTAAGTTTTTTAATTAAATAAAGACCATAGTGGTAAGTTAAACATTAAAATAGTTACTCCAAATATAATGTAAAATTTGAAAATAGTATTGGGTAACATTACCAAGATTGTATTCCAATCATAGATATATACAGAAGTATTTAAGGGTATATATAGAGTATGTTTATGGATAGCATATTTCCTAAAGTATATTAACTCATATACGTGTAGGAAATAATTTAGATGAACTAAGTAAGGAAGTGGTAAGCCTCAGAATGGGTTATAACCACTATAAATATATTAGTACAAGATGCATAGATGAGTAAAGGTTACGAGGGGAATGTAATTACAAATACTTAAATACCAATGGGGTATGGCATAAATTATATGTTTAATGTTGTTATTATACCTTTATGAGGTTGTAACATACCTCGATAACCTCGCAAGAAAATGCATGGAGTTAAGAATATTTTTCAAAATATACGAATGTGTAACCTTATAAGTTACCTTTAATATTTCCGCACTTACCATTTAAATACCCATCATCATCACTTAAAGAAACATATAGTAAAAATCATAGTGAGTTACACAACCATTAATTGTCCTTGTTGTAGCATATTAACTTAAATTTCCTATTATAACTATGTATCGATCCCATGATCATTTTAATTCAATTAGTACATCACCTAATTGATAATATAAACATCACATCATGAAATAAATTAACATGAAGAAAATGAAACAATGAACAATCACATAAATAGACACCGATATACCCTGGAAACCCCGTAGGGTGAAAACCAGCAAACGTTTAATTTTATTATTAAACACTCATGATGGTTGTCACCCCTCACTCGATGGTTATAAGGGAGTCCATCCCTTGACCATTGTCATAAAATTTACATAGAAAATAATATTAAGCGAAACATAACTAGCTATAAGCTATTACAATCATCATGATACCATTTACCCACAAATCCTCAATCTTTGTCTTTCTAGTCGGATTGTTTCCTTTAGTGGGTCATCGTGCAATTGGAACTAGTAAACCTACATAGACTAACAACTCTTTATCTTCCACAATGTTAAACTTCAAAAATCATTTTCTCAAGTCATCCTTCTTTCGTGCCATTTCTGTCATCAACACACTTGATATCATGATTAGATTAAATACTAATAAACCAATAATCAATCTCTATTTGTGACACTTCAACAAATATTTGTATGCATGTATAAAACATAACCACATTGACATTAGTTTCCTTATTTAACATCATTTCACATGCATTAGTAACAAATAAATCACTATCAAGAATCCTCAAAAACTAACAAAATCTTGCATGCACTTTCATATTATTTCCAAAAGAAAGCTAACATACTATATAATAATATTGTGCATGCAAATGCATAACAAGATTTCAAGATAACTATCCCAACAAGAAATTTCTCTTTTTTCCTACTCTTATGTTTTCTTTTCAAAGTGGATTAATGCAATAGATGTTATACTTATGCATGTGAATACATGTTCTTTTCCAAAAACATATTTTCCACCCAAGATCTATTCATAATGGTTATTATGTATAACAATTCCAACTCTATTTCAAACAAAGTTAACATACAAGTTATAGTTTTGTGCATGCAATAACATATCTTGTTCTTCCTGCATGTAAAACATATATTTATTTCCAAAAGAAACCAGATAAATATTTCATGGAAAAATAAACACATTTCTTTTCCAAGGGTCAAACACATACCACTTATCATTTCATGCATGCAAAGTGACATTTCCCTCTCATCCAGAAGATATAACCAATAACTATGCATAATATTCTCCCAAGATAAAGCTAATACCATAGCTAATCCCTTTAGGTTGGAAAAATACATATTATTTTTCCCAAAAGAGGGCTAACACAATAAATATTATGTGATTTCATCTTCATTTTCTCTAGAAATCTAATACTCAAAACTATATTTTTCCCATGCATACAAGCATATATGTTTCTCTAAATAATCTTACATAATAAAGCATGTGATTACCCTTTTTCCTCTCCAAGAATATAATCCAATAATGCATACAAGGATATATTTTTCTCTTCTATTCAATTTGAAGAGTTTTAACACAATAATTATTTCCTTGCATACAAGTATGTAATGTTCCAAATGGGAAAAAAATAGGCTCAGTAGGGAATATCTTAAGATATTCCACTATGGAATCACAGCAATATGGAATTACACCAATAGATCTAAACCAGAGATAGACTGGTAGGGCATTTACTAGATGCATCACCTTCACAAGGAAGGGTGAAATCCAGAGGCTTCCTGGCCCGTTCCAGACTCTGTCTATAGAAGAATGGTGAAACACAACAAGTGTGGGAATGACACACTCCTCTTAGATTTTTTTGATCTTAGGAACCTTAGATCTATAGATCTAAACAATGGATCCAAAAGAGAAGTAAAAACCAACCAAGGAAGAAGCGGGAAATTCCACTCTCAGAAAAATCTGCAATAGGCTCAAGGAGGACATTGTATAAGCAAGCCAGTGTGAAAATAACACAGAACAGGGCTAGGTTCCCCTATTTTAGGCTGTGTCAGACCTCAAGCAAATTTTCAGCAAAAATAAATGAGTTTCGAGGTTTTAACAGATCTCCCACAATCAACACTAGCTGAAAATCAACTAAAGGAGAGAGTTGGTAAATAGAGAAACTGTCCTTCAGGAATTGCACGGTTTCCACTGGAAGACACTGGAAATCAGCCATTAGACTGATGTTATAGTATGGAATCAAGAAATCATATCTATAATCAAGTTTCTTTGTAGAAGCATTGGATTTACTTGAAGCAAGAGCAAGAATCCTTCAAAAATAATAGCAGAAACAATTGGAAAAGTTGTAGAAAGACTTGACAACATTTTATATGAGGAGCTTCAGCTGATGTAGGTTAATATTCAGATCTACAACTGATATATGGCTGAAACATCAGATCCATACCATATCTGGAACTACTCAGCCTTCTAAACAAGATCCCCCTGGGGTTTTATCAAAATAATGCATAAATAAGTGTAGATCTAGCTTTTAATACACTGAAATTTTTATTGCAAATAAATTCAATCATTATAGAATCATGGCCCATATGCAAACAAAAATATTTTCAAAGAATATGGTTACTTATCTCTTGATGCATGCATGGAATACTCTATTCCTCTTCCTTGGCTCCATTCTCCATGTATTCTCCCCTTCCCCTCTTCTATTTCCCTCATAGTCTTATAATAAATAGAATTAATAGAATGGAATAGATTTTATAAATCATAAAAGTATTCCAACTTTTTTCTAAATCATAAAAGAATTCCATATTTTCTAAATCATAAAAGCATTCCAGCTTCTCTAAATCATAAAAGTATTCCAGTTTTTTTCTAAATCATAAAAGAATTCCGTATTTTCTAAATCATAAAAGCATTCCAGCTTTTCTAACTCACAAAAGCAATTCATAAATCTCTCATGCTTTTATTTTGAAAGCTATATTTGTTTTTTCCTTGTGAGAAAAATATCACTTATCCATACTTTTTCCAAATCTATTACTCATTATTTCTAAAACCAAACTATTACTCATTATTTTTAAAACTCATAAAATATACCAACTTGGAAATATAATTTATTTCCATAGAAGAATTTAAATTATTCTAAATAAAATAATTAAGAAATAATTCTTCCAATATTCTTATAATTAAGAATTACAAGAATATTCGTCATGTAATATCAATATAATAATTAATAATATTTAATTATTTGATAACCCTCATTTTATGAGAGTTTTTACGGTGGCTTACGCGAGGGATATTACAAACTCCCCCCCTTAAAGAGAACATCATCCTCGATGTTCTTCTTTTGTTGGAACATTAACCTTTAATTTTCATTTCCAATTATTTAGGAAATGTAAAATAATACCTAAATCATAATACTTTCACAAAAACTCAGGGAGCACTTAGCCCTTTAATCATCAAAATGATAAGAAAACTCTATCAAGTGCACATTGCATTTTATTTAGGAGTTACACTAGTCTTTCTCTCCCACTAGTGTTTTTGCAAATTACTGTCTTTCTCTCCCACAATAATTTCAATCCAATTCAAACTCACGGTATTTATCTCCAACCATTTCCTTTGCAAATTATTGTCTTTCTCTCCCACAGTAATTTCATTCAAATTCAAACTCATGTCATTAATCTCCAGCCATGTTCCTCTAATATGTCAGGAATTTAAAGTTCCATAAATCATTATTTTATCTAACATGAGTTATTTCAGTTGCCTATATATTTCAATTAATTACCTCTATGCATACATATAGATCAGCCATTTATGACATGTTCATTTTCTCATAAAAACACAACCTATTTCATCTAAATTGTTGCTAAGATAATTTAATATATCATGCATGCAAAAATATAGCACATGCAACAACTTTGAGACATGAAATTTACAGTCTATTGTAACATCCAACATCTTTAGATAATTTGAAAATTTGTAACATAACATAGACAAAATTTCATCTAACCTTAGTTAATTTCTGGGAATTATTGAGAAACTCAGCATATTCCACCCAACCGTGAACTATCTCCAATAGTTACCCACCGAGCTAAGATTTACTTGCCACTAGAATCAACAACCTCATTGATTCCTTGGTGATTTCTTCCCAGCATATTTTTAGCAGCGTCCTGCTTTAAGGTCTGCCAACCTTTTTGCCTAGGCCTTTTTGTTTTATATTTTTCGAAAAAAATACTCTTCTTTTTCTTTGAAGCATGCCTTTCTCTCCCGCTATGCTTTATTTTACCCCACTTAGTATTTATCTCCAACTAAGTCATTAACATAATCTTTCTCTCCCATTATGTTAATATTTCCTCTTTATTATTTTCTCCTAGGGATTTTTAGGAGACTTTTAGGGAAGGTCCATGTTGAACTTAACCACCAATAGCTTTTAATAAGCTGGCAAGAAGTCTTCTAAAACTCTAGAGTTATTTTCTGAATACCCCAACCAATGTATTCATTAACTCAATAATAAAATAAGATATTGCATCATCACATTAGCCTCATCATCGCTTCCATATCCATTGAATCCAATAATAATTCAATGTCTAAAAATCCACTGTAATTTACATAATTTTCCATTTGCATATTATCATTAAGGAAAAGGAACATTTATGTACACCATGCATCTATACTTGACCCACAACATGGGTCCCACAATTTGTCAAAGTACATTGCCAACAATTCATCACATGTAATATACATGGTATGCATTCAAAATTGCCACATAATAACAATAATGCAACTTAGAAAAAATGCATTAACATATCTCTCATACCATAGAATTATACTTTATTTAAGGTCTCACCTTACGAACCATCAATATTATAAAGAAATACCAGTCCCATTCAATCCTAGGACATAAAATGCGATTTTTTTCGTTCCTTACCATTAGCTTGCAGCCATGTAAGTGAAAACCATTGAGGAATTTTGGGAAAATAATTTCCAATTATGCAATCTACAACCACTGTAGACTTTTATCAAATAGTGTGCAAGCATGCAATTTAAAACAAATTCAACATTCCAACAAACAATTTGCAAGCATGCAATCTACATCCATCTTGGAATTATAACAACAATTTGCAAGCATGAAGTATATGGTCAATGAGACATTCTACCAAATATTTGGCAAACATATAATCTAGCACCATTGAGGGACTAGTTAGCAGACATGAAATAAATTTCCATAAATATGTTTAAACTATCATAGAGATAGTAAAACTATAATTTATAGAATAACATGAATCATATTAATATCATCAATGGTAAAATTTCTGCCAACAACATAACTAACAATCCCTACATGAGAGTCTAATCAGGAAAGTCGACCAAATTATGGATCCAAGTCTGAACATAGATTTTTATTGGTATCAACATGAGGGTTACATGATATCAAGCTATGAAAACCCCTTTATGTTAATATTAATCACATCCAAAACTTCCACGGATGCAATTATTTAAAACAACAAAATTGTGGAGCTCAATTACCACTTTTTGTTGAACACATGGAATGCAAACTTTCCTCTACAACTCTAAATGAAGAAAGAGAACCCACAATTATGCTACTATGATTTCTTTTCATTGACTTTAAGTTTACTATGTGAGTTCTACTTCACCCATTGCTTATTTTTAATAACTGAAGAGTTTCGTTCATATATATATATATATATATATATATATATATATATATATATATATATATATTGTTTTCAACATTTCATTGTCCTCTTTAGGGTCAACCCCAACTTCTGAATTATATAGTTATCACACCAACCATATATGCATTCATTATTTATAAGCAGTGCATGGTAACTTTAGTCATGTTTTCTCCCTCTTTTTTTTTTTTTTATGCACCATAATAATTTTTTCTAATATTATGCATGCAAATGTTGGTAATTAATCCACACTATAACTGGTGAGTGCTCAGGATGGTTCATATGTATAATAGAGGTTTTATTGTCTTTTATCCTCATCCATATTCAAATTTAATGAGCACAACTTTTAAAGAAACATTATAACTTTCTACTCTTTCATGCAGTCATTAATAAGGCATCATGAATCTGATGTTAATTGTAGTATACTACAAGTTTAATTAAAATCATACCTAATATGATGCCCACTAGCATCATACCTCTAATTTTTCTTTTCATAATGATTCCCAAAAAGGCACCAGTGTTGCAACCTTTTGCTTTGATACCATTTGTAACATACCCTGATAACCTCGCAAGAAAATGCATGGAGTTAGGAATTTTTTTCAAAATATACGAATGTGTAACCTTATAAATTACCTTTTATATTTCCACATTTACCATTTAAATACCCATCATCATCACTTAGAGAAACATTTAGTAAAAATCATAGTGAGTTACACAACCATTAATTGTCCTTGTTATAGCATATTAACTTAAATTTTATGTTATAACTATGTATTGATCCCATGATCATTTTAATTCAATTCACACATCACCTAATTGATAATATAAACATCACATCATGAAATAAATTAACATCAAGAAAATGACACAATGAACAATCACATAAATAGAAATCGATATACCCTGGAAACCCCGTAGGGTGAAAACTAGAAAACGTTTAATTTTATTATTAAACGCTCGTGAGGGTTGTCACCCCTCACTAAATGGTTATAAGGGAGTCCATCCCTTGACCATTGTCATAAAATTTACATAGAAAAATAATCTTAAACGAAACATAACTAGCTATAAGCTATTACAATCATCATGATATCATTTACCCACAAATCCTCAATCTCTGTCTTTCTAGTCAAATTGTTTCCTTCAGTGGGTCATCGTGCAATTGGAACTAGTAAACCTACGTAGACTAACAACTCTTTATCTTCCACAATGTTAAACTTGAAAAATAATTTTCTCGAGTCATCCTTCTTTCGTGCCATTGCTATCATCAACACACTTGATATCATGATTAAATAAAATATTAATAAACCAATAATCAATCTCTATTTGTGACACTTCAACAAATATTTGTATGCATGTATAAAACATAACCACATTGACATTAGTTTCCTTATTTAACATCATTTCACATGCCTTAGTAACAAATAAATCACTATCAAGCATCATTTTTCTAACAACCACTAACAAAATATTCCATGCACTTTCATATTATTTCCAAAAGAAAGCTAACATACTATATAATAATATTGTGCATGCAAATGCATAACAAGATTTCAAGATAACTATCTCAACAAGAAATTTCTCTTTTTGCCTACTCTTATGTTTTCTTTTCAAAATGGATTAATGCAACAGATATTATACTTATGCATGTGAATACATGTTCTTTTCCAAAAACATATTTTCCACCCAAGATCAATTCATAATGGTTATTATGTATAACAATTCCAACTCTATTTCAACAAAGTCAACATTCAAGTAATAGGTTTGTGCATGCAATAAAATATCTTGTTCTTCCTGCATGTAAAACATATATTTCTTTCCAAAAGAACTAAATAAATATTTCATGGAAAAATAAACACATTTCTTTTCCAAGGGTCAAATGCATACCACTTATTATTTCATGCATGCAAAGCAACATTTCCCTTTCACCCAAAATATATAACTGATAACTATGCATAATACTCTCTCAAGATAAAGCTAATACCATAGCTAATCCCTTTAGGTTCAAAAAATACATATTATTTTTCTCAAAAGAGGGCTAACACAATAAATATTATGAGATTTCATCTTCGTTTTCTCTAGAAATTTAATATTGAAAGCTATATTTTTCCCATGCATACAAGAATATATGTTTCTCTAAATAATATTACATAATAAAGCATGTGATCACCCTTTTTCCTCTCCAAGAATCTAATCCAATAATGCATACAAGGATATATTTTTCTCTTCTATTCATTTTGAAGAGTTTTAACACAATAATTATTTCCTTTCATACAATTATGTAATGTTCCAAATGGGAAAAAATAGGCTCAGTAGGGAATATCTTAAGATATTCCACTATAGAATCACAACAATATGTAATTACACCAATAGATATAAACAAGAGATAGACTGGTAGGGCATTTACTGGATGCATCACCTTCACAAGGAAGGGTGAAATCGAAAGGCTTCCTGGCCCATTCCAGACTCTGTCTATAGAAGAATGGTGAAACATGGCAAGTGTGGAAATGACACACTCCTCTTAGATTTTTCTACTCTTAGGAACCTTAGATCTATAGATCTAAACAATGGATTGAAAAGAGAAGCAAAAACCAACCAAGGAAGAAGCGGGAAATTCCACTCTCAGGAAAATCTGTTGCAGGCTCAAGGAGGACGATGTATAAGTAATCCATTGTGAAAATAATGCAGACCAGGGTTGGGTTCCCTTATTTCAGGATGTGTGGGACTTCCAAGAAGAGTTTCAGCAAAAATAAATGAGTTTAGAGGTTTTAAATAGATCTCCCACAATCAACACTAGCTGAAAATCAACTGAAGGAGAGAGCTGGTAAATAGAGAAACCCTCCTTCAGGAATTGCCCAGTTTCTGCTGGAAGACACTAGAAATCAGCCACTAGACTCATGTTACAGTATGGCATCAAGAAATCAGATCTATAATCAAGTTTCTTTGTAGAAGAATTGGATTTATTTGAAGCAAGAGCAATAATCCTTTAGAAATAATAGCAGAAACAAATGGAAAAGCTACAAAAAGACTTGAAAACATTTTATATGAGGAGCTTCAGTAGCTATAGGTTAATATTTAGATATACAACTAGTAGATGGCTGAAACATCGGATCCATACTAGATCTGGAACTACTCAGCGTTCTTAACAAGATCCCCTTGGGGTTTTATCAAAATAATGAATAAATAAGTGTAGATCTAGCTTTTAATACATTGAGATTTTTATTGCAAATAAATTAAATCATTATAGAATCATGGCCCATATGAAAACAAAATGATTTCCAAAAAATATGGTTACTTATCTCCTGATGCATGCTTGGAATACTCTCTTCCTTTTCCTTGGCTCCATTCTCCATGTATTCTGCCCTTCCCCTCTTCTATTTCCCTCATAGTCTTATAATAAAGTAGAATTAATAGAATGGAATAGATTTTATAATTCATAAAAGTATTCCAACTTTTTTCTAGATCATAAAATAATTCCATCTTTTCTAAATCATAAAAGCATTCCAGTTTTTCTAAATCATAAAAGTGTTCTAGATTTTTTCTAAATCATAAAAGAATACCATCTTTTCTAAATCATAAAAGCATTCCAAATTTTCTAACTCACAAAAGCAATCCATAAATCTCTCATGCTTTTATTTTTAAAGCTATGTTTTTTTTTTCCTTGTGAGAAAAATATCACTTATCCATACTTTTTCCAAATCTATTACTCATTATTTCTAAAACCAAACTATTACTCATTATTTCTAAAAATCATAAAATATACCAACCTAGAAATATAATTTATTTCCATAAAAGAATTTAAATTATTCTAAATAAGATAATTAAGAAATAATTCTTCCAATATTCTTATAATTCAGAATTACAAGAATATTCTTCATATAATATCAATATAATAATTAATAATATTTAATTATTTAATAACCCTCATTTTATGGGAGTTTTTACGGTGGCTTACGCGAGGGATATTATAGAGGTCATGAGGTAAAAATTGTAATTTTAGTCCCACAACTAAAATAAACATATGTAAGATAGTTAAATAGAGAAAGTATGATGGTTAAAGTTGAACTGTGATGTATAACAAATTATGTTATAAGTTGTGTGAACGTAACGATTTTTATACATGTCAAGGAATATGTTTAGACCTTTACGTCCATAGTATTAAGAAAAGAAAATATAGGAGGAAATTAGCAATAAAAGGTTTTAGGTTGCAATAATATGTGTTGCAAACCTTACACCATTTTATATGCATGTATGGAAATAAAGTGGAACCACTGAAGTATACTTAATGATGTAGAAGAAATATTTCAGTAAAGGATTAAGTCAAGAGGGTTTTATGTGTATATAAATAACATGGTTAAAATATACATGTTAAAATATAGAATGGAATATATTATTTTAAATAGTATTCCAAATTCGATAGTTTTAGGTGTAACAATCCATGAATCATTGCTATATAAAATTTAACTATTGTAATAGTAGAGATTAGGGGTAAGGTGAGAAGAATTGCGAGAAACCATATTTCCATAAATGGAAAAATATGGGGTTAGGTCCGGAATAATAGATCCATATAAACTAAGAAGAAAGAATCTCGTCTTAGAGGATAGTGTTAGCTGAAAGTTGAAAATGGTTCTCGTAAGTGAATAAAGCATAGTGAAAAGAATAAAGTTGTAAGCAACAGAAATATGTCGGAGTGTGACAAATCATAGCGTAATTATAATAATAAGCTAGATATATTATTATAATTAGAATTTTTTTTTTTTGGAGAAATGAGAGTTGTTACACACATAAACACGCAAACATGGAAAATATTTGAAGAAAATAATCAAACACAAGAACCATTCAATATTTCACGGAAATAAATAAAAAAATTACTTATCTTTGACTCATAAAGTTTTGTCTCTGTATTGGAGCCTCCGTCTCCATATTCTCAATCACTCACACTCGATCTCTGTGCTATTGGGATCTTCCCCTTCATCTCCAGCCAAGTTCCTCTTTCCTCCCAACTACGCATTCACACTGCCATAATCTGAACAAAGAGTGGTGCTTCTGCATCCTGGGATGGAACCTAAATCTTATTTTGAGTGGAAAAACTTCAATGCAGCGATAAAATCAATCGATGCTGGGGCAGAGGGATGCAAGGAGGGAGATATCTCTTCTCTTTCCTGCTATGAGAAAAACTTTGAGCCCAAGAATGAATTGTGATCAACCTCCAATGAGCTTGAAGAAGCAGAAGAATCCAACAAGTTAACGTTGTGCCCCCCCAAGAACTCTCCAGGGATCTCTCTCGTAAATAAAGAATACCCATAGTCTTTTATCAAGAATTCGTTTTACATTAAACTGAATCTTTATTCTAAGAGTTAAAATGAAATTACGTAATATTTATTTACCATGTGTAAAGACATAGGGTTGGGTACGTATGTTACATACTCCCACCTTAAGAGAACACTGTCCTTGGTGTGCTTCTCTCACTGAAATTTAAACTTATACTCATGATATAATAATATAAACAACCCAAAGGGGTTCCTTCCACTTCACAATGAAACACTTTATTTTTTTAAAATGCCATTCATTGAAACAATAATGTTTTTATCCATAGTCACAAGCATGTATAGCTCAAAATATATTCCATTTCAATTTTTAACCACTTATCCATTATTAAAATTCATAAAAGAAGAAAAATACTATACCAACTTACCATTACTTACCAATTAATATTGGAAGTAATGATGGATTTTACACAAGTTCTCTGAGAATGGTTGAATACCCATCAACACTCCTTGGAAAGAGCCTGCAATGTATGACTAACAAATTCAATCACACTAGTCACATAGTTTCAATCAAATGAAATACTTGGAACTATCAAAAATTCATGCAATATAAAGAGATGTTTTAATCAAAGTACTTCTACAAGTACTCAAAGGGCACCAAACCTCTAATCAATGCATCGCGTGCACACTGTCTTAGCTCCTGCTAAAGAAATCCAAGCAGTACTTCAAAAAGTAATCAGAGAGCACCTAGCTCTCTAATCATACCAATTGTCAATCAATGTACCATGGGCATATCCTAGCCTCTGCTAAGACACTTAAACAAATTAGTAGTAAAACAAGTGAACTTATACATTTAGTAATTCATTTTCTGAGCACTGAGCTCCTTTCCTCTTAATATCTACATAAGATATTTACATAATCATATAAAAATTCATTTTAATATAACACATAGCTTATTACTTAACTTTTTCTGCTATGAGAACCAAAATTATAAACAAAATTCTCCTCCCAACCCATGGGATTTGGTTTCTACGACCAAATCGAGTAATTTTCACATCGAAACAGTTATTTGACAAAAAACCATTCTAAGTTCAATATGGAATTCCACTGGAAAACAAGCTCAATAATTCCAATGACCACTCAAGGTGCAATATAGGATTCCTCTTGGCAACAACATGCATATTCCTCTAATAGCATCCCGTCTATGAGGAATTTTGGACCTCCTCCAATAGGCTCCAAAATCAATAGAGTTGCCTCAAGTTCTCCCCTCTTCACCATCTTGGCCAACTCTTTTCCCTTAATGAGATCATATATCTCTAGGGAGATGAAATCCGGGAAATTAAGCTCCATCAACCCCTCCGGGTAGTCAACTACCATCAACCTAGGCCTTCTAGCCTTTCACAATTGTTCACAACTGTCTCGGATGTTAAATTTCTCTTTTAACATTGTTTCCAATAGTAAAATACATAATGAACTATGTACACGTTGTACATAAAGAAAAATAAACTTTATGTACATCATACATCATACTTGGTCGTAACATGGGTCCAATCATATCTAGATTAACAAGAAACATGAATAAAATACATGTGTTATACATTATTATTTCCCAAATAACACAATCATGTACACTGTAACATGGTACCATGTGTTATACATTATTATTTCCCGAATAATAAAATCATGCATGTTATAATAGATACTTTATCAATTACCATTGCAATTTTTTTTCACGGCACTATTTTACTTTCACAGATTTTTATGTTGCCATTAAGCTACCCATGCTTACTATAAGCAACAATGCTAATCGTAAATATGATTTCTTATGCAATCATTTTAATTTCCTGCATAAAATGTTGTCATGCATACATTTATATACAAATATTCATTAATGTGTATATATCAATAATGGTTAGGGTAACAGTCCCACGGGTAACAGTCCAACATTTCCAATTCCAATAGTGTATTGTTACCAACAATCTAACACATGAAGTAACTACTTGTTCACAACTTGTAATAATATTTAATCAAAACCAATTCATGCATATAGGTTTTATTAGTTAGTCATATAACACTAACTAATCAATCCCAATACTAATCTTAATGCATCTATGACACAACTCATTCAAAAACTAGTCATTCGACAACTAGTCATTACAGTCAGGTCTCACTACTTAACCCATTGTGTATTCTTAACATTTGAAAGGGTTCCTTCATTTTCATTTTAAAACACTCTCATCCTCTTCAAGGACTTTCTCCATCTTTTGTAATCATGCATTAGTTTCACACACCATCACTATACATATTCATATTTTTTGAGTAGTGCATGGTAGCTTTAATTATGTTCATTAAATATACGAGTAATATGTCATATACCTAGATGTTAATATTCAACTCTCACTTTCACTAGTGAGGACTCAGGTTGTTCATAAGTACAACAAAGGTTTTATTGTCCTTTATCCTCAACAGGATTCCAATGTTATGAAAACCATTTTGCAACAACATTTATTACTTTTGACTCTTTAATGTAGTTATAAACATGAATCACACATCTCTTGTCAAGAGTAGGCTACTGCATATTTCATTCAATATGTAGATTGCTAGAATCATATATCAATGCATATGTAGATTTCTAGAATCATACCTTAACTGATGTCTATTAGTAGCTTACCTCAATTTCTTTTCGCCTAACAAATCCCAAAGGTGTGAGTGTTGCAACCTTTAGCTCTGATACCACTTGTAACATACATCGATAACTTCATATGGAAATGGCAGGAGTTAAATTTTTTTATGCAAGTTACCCATGGGTAACTATCCAAATCAATATTAAATATTCCTTACTCATCATTACATAGAATTTTCACCAGTTCATAGTGTAACCTTATAATGAGAATAGTAAGTTTCTTAACCATTAACGACCTCTATTGTAGTACATTAGCATAAAATTCTATGATGTAACCTTCCATTCTTTTCATTACTCATGTAGTCACCACATAATTGACGTAATGAACATCACAACAAGAAATGAATCAACATCATCAATTTGACACAATAATCAATCACATCATTGAACACCAATATACCCTGGAAACCTCGCAAGGTGAAATCCAGCAAACATTTAATTTTATTATTAAACGCTCGTGAGGGTGTTCAACCTTCACTCAATGGCTTATAAGGGAAACCATCCCTTAACCATCATTATAAATATTACTAAGAAATATACAAATATCTAGCTTAAAGCCATTACAATAAATACGATAACATTTACCCATTAATATTCATATCTACATATCTTGGTGGCATGGATGCACCTACAATGGACCATCGTACATTGGATCATCCTGCAGCTCACACTCATCTGCATGAACCATAATCATTTACGTGTCACCGGGTTAAGCATAATATTTCCTTTGTACAAGTGACCATCATTTCTTGCTAATGGTGTCTTCAACATACATTGATGTCAACATTCATAAAATACTAATCAACACATTCACAATGTATACTTTGCGATGCTTCTCCATCTACTCATGTAGAGTCATGACATGGAGGAATAATATTATGACATGCTTTCTTTAACAACACTGTGCGTGTGCTAGCTATAAGCATGGAACCACCAAACAATGTCTATAAAATATTATCTAATGTTTCCTTCTCATTAACACACATTCTTGCAAGGAAAATTTATACAACTGTAATATATCAGTTACAATCTTCGTAAATTCAAATTACATAAAGTTAATCAAATAAACTAACCCTTGATCTATTACTTTTGATGCATGTAAAGAAAGCCAATGTATATAGTTTCCAAAAGAGTCTTCCCAAAGGAATGCTTAACAAAATAGAGTATCCAAACACCTATTTACAATAAAGCATACAATTACATGTCTTCATTTCAAATATTATACCAACATTACCCATACATATATTTTGAGGAAACTAACAAATTAATATGGGTTTTATGCATGTAATCCATCTTATTTTCCAAAGAATATTTCCCTATGTAGGCTAACTAAACATGCTATCATTTCCCACATACAAATGTTGCATGCATATGAACGATCTTATTCAAAATGAAACTAACCTAATAGTCATGATAGCATAAAGTTTCTCACATATTTTTTGTAAAGATTAAGATAGCTCAATATTTCTTTTATCCATGCAAAGAACACACCTCTAAAACACAATGGTTGTTATTTTTGCATGCAAGAGCTTCTTATAATATCCCTTCTTTAACGTAGGCAACACATTATGCCCTTCATAGAACTCTACCATCATCAACTATTCCTTTCATGTAACAAATTCATACTTCATTTGCATGAGGAAGTTATCATAACCTAGTCTTGTTGTCTTTATACTTGAAAGCTTCTTATGTTTCCCTTTCAAGAAATTATCATAGATAACCTTCTTTTATGCATAAAACTAGGAAACAATACGAAGTTTAGCTTAACCTTATATACATCCAAATCAAGAAGTCGACATTCACTCCTTTCAAGAAGTTATTCTTTTTAGGTAAGAAAAACATATATAAAACAACATAATATTTATTATTCTTTTCACACAAGCTTCAACATAATCTTTCCCAAAGAAACAATTATGAGAAATCTATTATGGGTTTTTCATGACTTTTCTTCTAAGAAACTCATTAACTTATCTCCCATCAGGAATTACTCTCTTTAATCTATATTCGCTTTCGAGGAAACAACCTGGATTTCTTATCATTTCATTTCCAAGAAAATAATTTTGGATTTCTTATCATTTCATTTCCAAAAAAATAATTTTGGGTTTCTTATAATTTCTGTTTCAAGAAAATAATCTTGGATTTATTAGCATTTCATAAAAAAATGTGTACAAATCAATTTTTCACTAAAGAGCATGCATCTTGTCTTTTCTTATGCATGCAGTGTTTATAAATATTTATATATTTATATATTTATTTCCATATATTTAGCATAATCAACTATTCTTTGTGCATGGACAAAGTATATTCTTTGTGCTTGGACAAAGTATTTTTCTTTTCTAAGAAATATAGCACAGCAGATATTAAGTAAAATCTAGTTTTTTGCATGACGTATATAAAACCTCTCAAGGAATAGAGCTCCTCTTATCTTTTACCCACATAAATAGGTAAACATCGAAAATATTTGAAGGAAATAATCAAACACAAGAACCATTCAATATTTCACCAAAATAATAAAAATGTTACTTATCTTTTACTCCTAAATTTCCATCTACGTATTGGAGCCTCCGACTCCATATTCTAAATCACTCGCACTCGATCTCTGTGCTATTGAGATCTCCTCTCTCCATCTCCAACCAAGTTCCTCTTTCCTCCGAACTGCGCATTCAGACTACCATGATTTGAACGAAGAGTGGTGCTTCTGCATCCAGGGATGGAAAGCAAATCCGATTTTTAGTGGACAAACTTCGATGCACCAATAAAAGAAATTGATGCTGGGGAAGAGGGATGCGAAGAGGGAAATATCTCCGCTTGCTGCAAGAAAAACTTTGAGCCCAGGAATGAATCCTGATCAACCTCCAACAAGCTTGAAGCAAGAGAAGAATCCCCCAAAACCTCTCCATGGATCTCTTTCGTAAAAAACCTCTCCAGGGATCTCTTTCATAAATAATGAATACCCATAGTTCGTTATCAAGAATTCCTTTTACACTAAACAAAATATTGATTCTAACAATGAAAATGAAATTAACGTAATATTTATTTACCATGTGTAAAGACATAGGGTTGAATAGGTATATTATAGGTTTTAAAAGAATTTCAATATTTGTTAAAATTTAAAATTGTAATTATTATTAAATTAGTATATATTGAAATTGAAAAAAGTTTTAAGGTTGGAGGACTAATAGTAATTGTATCATTTAATCTCTATCTTCCAAAATATGAATAGTATCACTTTACTATGGCCTTTGAAGATTAATTGTTCCTTTTAATTTTTATATTCTAAAAGAGGTTACTCAAAACCAAGGGTAGCGTATGTATTTCTTTGAAGATTTGCTAGTTAAATCGTTTAGTGGAGGTCGGTCCCTTGTTCCACAAAGAGGAAGTCTCACACAATAATTTGGTGTCTAGATTGACAGTAACTTTAAAATTAAATAATAATAATCATAATATTTGTCTTAAAAAATTTGGCGTCTAACTTAACTATAACCTTAAAAACATATAATAATAATAAATCTAAATTAACCATAACCTTAAAAATATATAATAATAGTAATATTTATGTTCAAAAAATCAAAGGGAATATACCATCGACGTGCTTAAAACATTTTAAAGATGTGAGCCATCATGCTGGAATAAGAAGCCATTACTATGACGGCAATATAGTTTAGAATATTAACAATATAATTGTCAATTCCCTTATAACTAATTAAAATATATGATTAGTCATTTTCTTATTTTCAAATTTTGCACAAAGATATTTTTTAATGGATTAAACGTGTTACAACGATAATCAGCAATCAAACCTAGTAATCAGTTCTTCGTTAAATGTGTTTTGAATAAAACGAAAAGCTTATTAAGCATATTAATTTTATAAACTTAGTAAACAGTTCTTCGTTAAATGTGTTTTGAATAAAACGAAAAGATTATTAAGTACAATAATTTTATAATGGCGAGTCAATATATTCTTTTCGTTTACTCACGGTTAATATACCATCGACGTGCTTAAAACATTTTAAAGATGTGGGTCATCATGCTGGAATAAGAAGCCATTACTATGACGGCAATATAGTTTAGAATATTAACAATATAATTGTCAATTCCCTTATAACTAATTAAAATATATGATTAGTCATTTTCTTATTTTCAAATTTTGCACAAAGATATTTTTTAATGGATTAAACGTGTTACAACGATAATCAGCAATCAAACCTAGTAATCAGTTCTTCGTTAAATGTGTTTTGAATAAAAAGAAAAGCTTATTAAGTATATTAATTTTATAAACTTAGTAATCAGTTCTTCGTTAAATGTGTTTTGAATAAAACGAAAAGATTATTAAGTACAATAATTTTATAATGGCGAGTCAATATATTCTTTTCGTTTACTCACGGTTAATATTGAAATTAATTCTTTTCGTTTACTCACGGTTAAAATTGAAATTTTCGAAACTTATCATTAGGTTTCTCCGAATCGAACCAAATTAACAGCCTTGCTTCAAGGTACAGAGTTTGTTACAGTATTCTTACACATAGATAATTTGTTACACGATTACACCGCTCCTTCCAGACAGGGTTCATTGATTATCGCTGTGCATCGTGATTCGTGGAGTGTAAACCAACCAGATTCGAGAGCATCATCGCATTCACACTATAACCGGATCGGATGTTCACGAAAGGCAAACTCTCACACAAAATGGCACACGGCATAAGAACATTAAAAAATACATATCGTTTGTATTTCAACTATTGTATATCTCAAAATGGAACGCAACCAGACAGGTACTGGTGTATGTCCATATTTCGGGCCCCAGTGGAGCCACTGCCTGACATCACAATTCGCAGCAAAATATGGAAAAGGCCAGAAACATTTTGAGCGTGGAGAGCACACGGTTGTGATTCCTCATTACGCTACTTCAGTTTGGATCGTGAGTATTCTGTTTGTATTTAACAGCAAAGGCCAGAATCCGCGCCAAAATCATTGGCTCTATCATTTGCAGTAGAGCCTGTCTCAAATTGTAATTAGAATATTTTTAGAAGACATATTTCCATGCCTGGTTTAACTTTCAATAATATATTCCTGATCCTGTGCTTTCATTGTTTTCTTTCTTTCCGTGATCCTTTGACAGAGAAATCACCATTCGATACTGCAAAATGGCCAATTGTAAGCCTTCGGTTCCAGAGGCGGCGCCATCTGCAGAACCATTTAATGTAACCATCAGGATGCCAGTTCATAACGAAGAAAGGAATTCCCAACAAAGAGGGCAGTGGCTTCGTGCTGCAGTGCTGGGAGCCAACGATGGATTGGTTACCACGGCATCGTTAATGCTAGGAGTAGGTGCAGTGCAATCAAATAAAAATACCGTGGTCATATCAGGGTTGGCAGCTCTGGTTGCTGGTGCTTGCAGTATGTCCATTGGGGAATTCGTTTCTGTGTATGCTCAACGTGATGCACAAGTCTATGACATGAAAACAAGAGCAAGTAATCTTCGAAACCCTAACGATGATGGAGAGGATGAGAGCCTCCCCAACCCGTTCCAGGCAGCAATTGCATCAGCCCTGGCATTCTGTGCTGGAGGAATCGTGCCCTTAGTCTCAGCAGCCTTCATCAGCAATGATGTTATTAGAGTTAAAGTGCTGGCATCCGTGTCCAGCGTGGCCCTTGCCTCGTTTGGTGCTGTGGGAGCTTACTATGGCCGTTCTCCGATCGTGAGAGGAACTCTGAGAGTATTGATAGGAGGGTGGATGGCCATGTTAGTAACGTACGGATTGGTTAAGCTCTTTGGAACTATAGTGGGATAGAATTCTGTTGATAATGGAGAGCGGATAAAATACTATAGTAGGATCAAATACTTTCGATCATGCAAGGTATTGTTGTGAGACTTGTCTACAATTTTAGTAATATTAATTGCAGTGATTTGTATGTAACTTGAATCAAAGCCTTCTACATATATTTATCTTATGAGCAATTGGATTTAACATAATGAACGTAAATTTCTTCTGTAGTGCATTTGTTCCTTTCCTCATTTCTTGAATTCTTCGAGCTATCTTGCGTTCTCTATTGTTAATGGAAACTATAGATTTTAACGTTCAAATTTGGATAGGTAACACTTTTAGCAATTTATAGATTATAGTTTATAAAAAATTTGAACAATATATAGATCATAGTTTTTGTAATTTATAGATTGCAAATTTCAGAGACAGCTCAAAAATTTATACATAGAAATGACTATTTTGTTGTCTAACAAATTTGGAATCAAGGGAAGTTCAACATGTTCATAAAACCTTTTAACATGACATGACATACGGTTTTCATTATCCACTTTACAGTATTCAGCCCCGAGCTATGACGGGGAGGGCTGAGATACACTCCGGGCTTACCTAGAGGACGTGCATATGCGTAAGAAGACCTCTATTTGGTGAACTATATACTTGAGGCAAGCCAGACACAAAATTAACCCTGGACTTATGTTTTACCGTTCACTTTTCTAACATTACAATAACCGTTAGGTGTGAATCTCTCATTTCCTAATTAAATTGTGGAGTCAACTTGATTTCCGTTACAGTATTTTTTAAGGAACATAATGCATAATTATAAAATGTTACCTAATGAGGATTTCACAAGTCAATTAAATATTTAATGAAAATGAAATAATATAATAAAATTTCACAAGCCATTTAAATATTTAATGAAAATAAAATAATATTATATTATTGTATAATATTGTATATTTAAATTTGATATGTTTATAAAGTATAAAATACTATACTACTTTAAAAAAACATTATTCAAAAATTTATAAATTGCATTAAATAAGTTATAATTTAATTAAAAAAAATTATATAAATTAAATGGTACCATAACTCAAATTCATATGATACACATTGATATGACATATTTTTTAATTAATCAATCTAATTAAAAGGTAAAATTAAATAATTGTTTTGAGATAAATATTTTCTTTTGATATGTAAGTATTATTTGCAAGTTAACAAAGTTGTTTGATGCATTCTGTTAAATCCGTGTCATAAACTTAACAAGGTTGTTGGATGCATTCCTTCTATATATATATATGTGTGTGAACATTAGAATTATTCATATTTGCAGTAATAAGTAAAATGAATCATAATGCTAACCTAGCCAGTGGAAAGAGTTGTAAAACCAATAAGGAGAGGACCAATAAAAGAACAATTCAAATCCTAGTTAACACTTAACCTCTTTTGCATCAATTTCCATGAACTAAAGTTTACCTATAAAATTACAAACATAACAAGTAAAAGTCAAATCTTCTAGAAAAGTAATAATGTAGAACACCTCACCTTCGTTCTATTAATAACAAATCCGAGTAGTTTTCACACAAAAGTCAAGATGGACTACAATATTCATCGAGGATATTGACAAGGGACCCTAATAAAAATATAAAATAACAATTTTTTTTAATAAATGGAAGATAAAAAATTCATCTCTATATTATATAAAATAGAGAATAAAATGTATATAAAAAGATATATATATATATATATTATAAAAAAAATAATCATAGATTTTATATGAGAAAAGAGAATAATTTACTAAATAAAAATTTTCATGATTAAAAATAAACTTTAAAACAAAAAAAATTGCAATCGAAATATCATAGAAAACACACCCGAAAAAAAGATGTCACATAAATGTATTGAATGTGGAAAGTTTCGATTTGGGTTGCTGGCATTAACCAAGAGGCACCATCCAAGATATAAATTTGACGTGCATTGTGATAGATTTATTTTTAAAGTACCGATAACAAAGTTGACTTCCCATGGAATTTAATACTGTTAGTTTTTGTTAATTTTTTTTTCTTGTTAACTTTAGCTGTGAAAGCCAATTCACTGCCTCAATTTCTCACAATTTCCATTCAATATGTTTTGGAGCAATCGTACGCCCCTCACTTGAAGCTAGCTTCCCTCTGCATCATCCACAGTCGGGACACGATAAAAATATTCAGTCGTTGAACAATTGAAACAGTAAAACTGGAAAAAAGGAGCAAAAGCCCGATGTATGCAAGTTTAATTATGGAGTCAAAATTTTGTCAAATAATGAACAGGTATAACTTCTACATTTTGGATATAGCTTTTATGTTTATTGTAGATTTTACAATATTTTGTTAATTTTTTTTTAAATATCTCTAAATTTATAATTAAGTTATACTGAGATTATAATGAATCTTGCACGTCAGCTCATAACAAAACTCAAAGTAATGCCCACCCATTGAGGCATATGATTGGTTGTTCTCGTCCACAAATACAAGAAATCCCATGCTCTTTTATGGTTATGTTGCAACATGATTCCAGTTAATGATGGTGGTATCGAACATTGCATTGAGTAGAAATGCAATGTGAAACAAAGACGGGGAGGAGAATGTAAAACGACAAAAACAAATCAAGGTTGATTATATGAATGCAAAGGTTTTCTTGCCTTCATTAAAAAAAAAATTCTCCATGCTTAACTAGCCAACACAGCTTAGAGATGTCTCTCTTGAACAAATCAAAAAATTCAACCAAACCTAACTCATGATTTGAAAGAGAATTAAATATGTATTTATTCCTCAACACATAAAAAGTAAGTATAAAGTAAGTATAGATAAAATATAAAGATATGTGAAATAAGTCAGTTTTTAACATGATTTGATACCTCACAGGCTAGATTAAATCCCTTCGCCTTATGATTGGCTTGAATGCTTTCAATTACAATAACCAAGTAACAACCAAAAATCCTATTCGCTATTATTTGCTACAAAACTCGAGAAGAGCGTAATTCTCAGGGTAATAATATAGATTCCTATATATATTAACTTCTATCAATTTGTTTAATCAGGTTAAAAGATCCGTGTGAAAACTGGTTCTCTTCGCGAGAAAATTTCATGGGCTATATGGGAATCTTGAAATAAGACATACAAATTTTTAAGTCAGTAAAATGCTAACATATTATTATTTTTAATTAAAATAAAAATACTTTAATTATTTATAAATTCAATCATTATAATTTGTAATGGTCAATGCAAAAGTAATAGTAGTCAAGAGGAAAATCGACTCCTCAGACTAATAATAGCTAAGAATTAAATTAAAATTATGAAAGCCCTATTCTAAAATAAACACACTTGGGTGAATACATAGAGATAAGTTATGATTTTGGGCAAAATGTGGTTATGAAATTTCATGTTTTTCCACTTTTATGAAGTTGAAGCCCTCAAAATTCATATAATTATTATGAATTTTGATTTGGAGTAAAAAGACAATATGTGGAGAAGTATGTTGTTGTGGTAATTAAATACAATAATTGTGCTTGCAAATTTTCACACATATTAAGACATATGTTTGTGTTCACGTAGCAAAACATAGTCTAAAATTTGTAATTTAATATATATATATATATATATATATATATATATATATATATATATATATATGAATTATCTACATAGAGAGATCTAAGTTTTTCATATTAAACATACATATTTTTTTTATGCAAAATTATATTTTTTTATTATTTTTTCAAGTTGGAAAAGCAATATTTCAAATACATTTTCGAGACATATGTGTTTATGTAATATTTTTTTCAACTTTATAAACAAATTTAAAATCCAAGAGTATTATTTTGAAGAAAACTCATAAACCATGATAATGGTACTTATTTGAAAAAAAATTGTGTATATTTCATGTTATTGCTCTTTTATTTAGCCCCTTTAAAACTCTATTGAAAAATTTCAAACATTATTTTTAAAATAAATTAGATGAAAAATATCATATGATTTCAAAAGTGTCAAAATCGTTTTCTATTGGATAAAGTATTCTTTCGTGAATCCAACATGAGCAACTTCACCACTTAAAGAGAATGCTTTCCTTAAATCCACTAAGGTACAAAATGGGGTTGGTGAGAAAGTTGTAGGAAGGGTGCTAAAGTTGTGTTGTTTAGGGCCATAGGAGTTCGATCAAGCATCTAAAATACTCGATTGAGTGCCTAAATAACTTGATCGAGATCTTGATTTGAAATTCAAATAACTCGATCGAGGGCTAATAAATGCTCGATCTATCCATTAACATGGTTAAACAAAGGTTCGATCTAGCTTTAAAACTTGATCTAACCTATAGCTTGATCTAGATTTAAGGCTCAATCTAGGTTTAATGTTATATCTAACCTATACCTAGATCTAGATTTAATGCTCGATCGAGATTTAGAACTAGATCGAGCAAATTTTTTAATTCCATGCCTAGGTTGTAATGGGAGGAATTTCCAAAAGCATGACTTGATCAAGCTCCTAGATAACCTAGGGTTACATTGTTTAAGCCTTCAAAAAACTTGATCAATGTCTCAAATGTTTCTTTATCGAGCGATTAAAATGGATTAAAATGGCTTGATCAAGTTTTTGTGGCTCACCAAAATGTGCCCTCTCTCCCCAAAAAGTGTAACATAACTCCATGTGTTCACCCACCTCTTATCATGATTACAAAAAAAATTCAATATTATTTGTTCAATTTTACATAAATTTTTTTGTGGGTTAAATTATATTTCATTCGAAACTAGGGTTTACAAAATAGTACTAAAAATCTCACTAGAGAGACAACAAAAGCTAAAAATTCACTATCCATAGAGAGTTATGAGATATATATGGGTAATAGGATTGAAATGCATATGAATTTGATACATAGACTTCAAGTGCATCAAAAAATAATAGTGAATTTGAAAAAAATTAAGCTAAATATTCAAATAGCATAGAGATTTAAATTTTATTTAATATAAACTTTATTCTTCAGTTAAATATTCAATTTGCATCATTTTTCCATAGTTTCAATGAAATAAATAATACCAATATGAAAGCAAATCTATTGATGGAAGTATGTAAGCTTGTAATATCCCCAGCTTGCTATGTTTTTATTTGACATTTGAATAAGTCCAAAAGGATACAGTGGATCCCAAGGGGAAACAATGATGTGGATTTATTTTATTTTTTCAAGTTAATAAAATAAAATGGAAAATTAATGTACAATGACTAGATTATGATTAGAGATCTAGAAACCAAATCCATGAGGATGGATAAGGTTGTAAGACTTTCCCAAACTTCCAAAAATCCTTGGAAGGAATAAAGTAAATACTAAAATTAGATTGGAGATAAAAATCTAAAAAGTACCGCAGTAAAGAAGAAATTACTAGGAAGAGGTGGAATAAAGCTGGAAAGAAGAAAAGCTAGCTTTAAAAGTACACAAAGGGTAAGCCTGGGCAAATAAGAAAATACCATCGTGAATTAACTAGAGGCAATTGAGGGAAACAGGCTGGGGAAAGAAACCTTAAATAAGCTGATTCATGATAGACAAAGGGTTGTTTATCCCTAGAGGAAAGAATATCTACTCAGGGGTGAGTTGCGGAAAAAGAGCTCTAAGGTCGGGAGGCAGCTAGTCTACCTTAAGTGGTATGCACATTTAATTTGATTTATTTTTTTAATTAAATTCTAGTGATGTGATGAATTACTGGAAAGGTTAAAGTAACTGTGTGTGTGTGTGACATCATAAGTTGGAATCTGTGTCTATGAAATGGAAATTATATAAAATATAAATATATTTTGGTTTGTACATTTAAAAAAATTAACTATAGATGAAATAGTTAATTCTGTATTGTTGTACAGACATACTCCATAAAGGATGAACTCTCAAAATATCTATAACCCAGTATTCTATCTAGATCTGAGGTTAGGTACCTCACAGAAAATTTGACATCTCGTCAAATTTACTAGTCTTATTAAGCAGTTATGCATCTGTACATTGCATTACGAAATAGTTTATAACCATAAATGAATGATAAATCTATGTTGTCCTATATCATTGGAAGAAATTTTGTATGGTTATTGAAAGGAAATCATACATAGACTTTGCAGAGAGAGATTTTATATACCTCTATATCTTTGATTTGTATTCATACAATAAAATTATAATTTAAATTATAATTGAAATATGATATTCTATCTAAATTTTGATAGTATGCAGACTGAAATGAAAGAACTCTAGCATACACAACTAAATAGATATAAATATAACTGGGGAAAAGGATGGTATACTGTAAGTTTAATTTAAATAATTTTAAATAGACTACTGGTATTGAAACAAAGAAATAAATCATTCTGATATAAATGTAATGAAACATGAAATCTGTACTTATGAAACCATTTCAGAAAAATCTAAACAACGTATACATAAGTAATTATACATTAAAATATATAAGTCTGATATTTACATCCGTAGGGATGATTATAGTCATCATGTAAAAAAAATGTACAGTCCTATAGAAAATACTAATAATAAAAATGGACAACGGGAATTATGTCACTTAAAAGAATACAATGATGTCTTTTGGCATGATTATGCAGAGGGCATATGAAAATCAATTAAGCATCTGACCAACTTGTACACAATTAATTGCGGTACCATGAGACCAATAGAAAATAAAATATGACGCATATGAACTCTAGTAGTAGGTACATATGGTTTACCTACAGGGAACGAAATCAGTTGTGAGATTCAAGGATCAAAATTCAAGCGGAGATTTAATTATGTTAAGGAATCAAATGTAAATACTAGCACATAAAACTTAATTACCTTTGAGAGTATTGGATTCGATATTATATATGCATATAGAAAATAAAATTAATTAATGTTTACGGCATAAAATTTAAGGGAGGATTACACTAGCTAGAGTAACAGAAATAATGTACATTGTTTGTTTGGTGTTAGTAGACTAGAATAAGGGTCATTCTTGGGTAAGAAATGTGTCCCTTTTACCATTTAGCCATAGAAATTAATAACACATATTATATATTTCAATTAGTAAATTTAGCATAATGGAGTGAGCAATACAAGAGAAAGTCTTTAGACTATGTTAAAAATGTTCATTTCAATCTCGTTTGAAATGAAAAGATCAAACTGGGAAATGAAGCATTTCCAATTAATTAAGTGAATAATTGCAGTTGGGGGGAAACACTGCAATTCAGATATACACCTCTAAAACCTTAATGGGAGGAAGCCCTATGTAGATTGACTCAACAGAAATGTAGGCTTCAACCCTGTACATAAATTATCTACAAACAAATCTTAAAAAATAGAAAATAAACAATAGCAAAAGAGTAAAATATAAAATGGATATACACAGAGATTTTCCCCTAGATCCCAAATAGGGACGACGAACATGGTTTCTCATTATATTCCTTTTAGTGTTACAACACATATATATACATGTTGAAGCATACATAAACCCCAATCCATTAACACAGTATTAGAACATAATCGTAGTTCCCTTGATCGGATCTACAAAATACCAAGGGCTGAAAACCAACATGCCCCAAAACCATGTGCAAACCCATGCACAAAACCATGGGTGGGTCCGCCCACCGAAAAATAGGGTCCAAATTTTTTTTCTCGAGGTGCTACCAGGGACCCCGAGCAAGGTGGGCTTCCGCCCCCCTGTGACCCCTCTGCTACACCCAACGGAACGTACAGGGGTAGCTATCTCCCCCCTTGTAACCCGCCCACGCATGACTAGTCGTGGAAAGAGTATAACACATACCCAACATTCTCCCACTTGTTGTTTTATTTCCACAGCGGGCCACAAGAGAGCTTAGTCATTAGCCTATCTCTGCAACACCCATTGTTTCTCTACACCAAGAGAACTTCTGAGTGCTCACAGGCTTTTTCAATGCATCTACAACATTCTTGAAAGTGTCCACCTTTACCAGCAACACCCTTTTAGCCTCAACCATATCTCTCATAAAGTGTCTCACAAAGTGATATTGAACATCAATGTGCTTTCTCTTTCAATGATA
This sequence comes from Pinus albicaulis, assembly GCA_034641835.2. NCBI lineage: Eukaryota > Viridiplantae > Streptophyta > Pinopsida > Pinales > Pinaceae > Pinus > Pinus albicaulis. The sequence continues at coordinate 111,487,808 of CM076572.1, forward strand.
ACCAGGGTTCTTAGCCAAGAGAATTTCACTTTGACTATCACAATATATCCTTATAGCTTGCTGCACCAACCCCATACTTGAACACAATATCTACAACAAAATTTATTCCTTGCTTGCATGAGTGGCTACCATGTATTTTGCTACTGTAGTTGAAATTTCCACTGCAAACTGTCTTTTACTCATCCAACTGATTGCACCTCCAAATAGGTTAAACACATACACACTTGTAGATCTTCTTTGGTCCAAATCTTCAGCCCAATCTACATCAACAAAACCACAAATGTCCAACACTCTTTCCAATCTTGGTCTTCCCAGGTAGCACAAGCCATAATCACTAGTGCCACAAAAATATCTGAAAACCCGCTTCACTCTTGTCCAATGCTCCTTCTCTAGGTTTGACATAAACCTTCTCAATACTCCCACTCCATGTGAAATTTATAGTCTAGTATAGACCATTGCATACATCAGGTTACCCACTGCACTTGCATATGGAACACGTGACATATCCTCCTCTTCTTCTTGTGTCTTGGGACACTGTTCAGCAAACAAATTTACACCTACATGAATCAGAACATTCACTCATTTACTATCTTTCATATTTAACCTATGCAATATAATCTCGACATACTTTCTTTGGTTTAACCAAAGCTTCCTCTTTGTCTAATCTCTCTTAATTTACATGCCTAAAATATAGTTTGCAGCACCAATATCCTTCATGTCGAATTTGGAAAATAGTTGGGTCTTCAAACCTTGGATAATTTCTTTGTCATTTCCAATCAACAACATATCATCTACATACAAGACAAAATAAATAACACGGCCACTAATCAATTTAAAATAAACATAGTGATCCTCCTTTCTTTTGGTGAAGCCAAGTCCCCGTATATAGGTATCAAATTTCTGATACCACATCATTGGTGAGTGTTTTAACCCATAAAGAGACTTCTTTAACTTGCATACTAGTTATTTCTTCCCCTTCACCATAAAGCCTTTAGGTTGTTTCATGTATATCTCCTCTTCCAGATCCCCATGAAGAAATGTTGTCTTCACATCCATCTATTCTACCTCAAAATCAAATGCAGCAGCAAAAGATAAAAGTAATCTAATAGAAGTAACTTTGGCAACAGAAGAAAAAATATCATCAAAATCAATTCCCGGAACCTAGGAATAACCTTTTGCTACCAACCAAGCTTTTTATTTCTCCACCTTGCCTTCTATATTCATATTCTTCTTAAACACCCATTTTCTCTTGATGGGCTTCCTTCCAGCCAGCCACTCCACCAAATCCCATGCCTCATTTTTATGCAAGGATGCCATTTCATCAACCATGTCCTCCTTCCAGAGTTTTCCATCCTCTGAATCTACTGCCTCCCTGATGGTTCTGGGATCATCATCAGTTATATTTAAAGCAAAATTTGAACAGAAAGTAGATGGACTATACCTTTTTGGTTGTCTTATTTCCCGAACTGATCATCACACAACTGGATTTTGTGGCTCTTCCTCTTCTGAGCATTCTTCTATTGTAGAGTCTGATTCATCCTTCTTTAGCTCAAAATCTATGTTTTCAGGTTCCTTTGGTAGGACTTCATGTTTAACAACGTCTTTCACGTCTCTAAACACCACATCTTAGTTGTACACAAACTTCCTTGTTTCCGGGTTCTAAAGCTTGTAACCCTTTAGACAACCCTTATACCCAATAAAGGAGCACCTTTCAGATTTATTATCCAACTTGGTCCTTTTCTTCTTTGGAACATGTATATATGCATCACATCCAAATACCCTCATATGTGAAAGAGAGGGTTTCTTACCAGTCCATACCTCATGTGGAGTCTTATCCTCTAATGCTGATGAAGGTGATCTGTTAACTAAGTAACATGTAGTCTCCACTGCCTTTGCCCAAAATTCTTGTCCTAACTCGGTACCACTGACCATGCTTCTTGTCTTTTCCATCAGCGTTATTTTTATTCTTTCTACAACTCCATTTTGATGAGGTGTGTATGGAGTAGTCTTCTACTCTGCTATACCACACTTCTTAGAGAACTCTTAAAATTCCTTCTTGCAAAACTCCCCACCATTATCTGTCCTCAGCACCTTTATCTTCTTCTCTGTTTGGTTTTCCACCAAAGCCTTAAATTTCTTAAATTTGTCAAAGACTTCAGATTTATTCCTCAATAAATATATTCATATATTCCTTGAGAATTCATATATGAATGAAACATAGTACACAGACTTACCCAATGATGGAACCGACACAGGTTCAAACACATCACTGTGCACAAGCTCTAATATCTTATTCGCCCTCTTAGCACTAGAAGGAAAACTCACTCGATTTAGCTTCCCATATACACAATGTTCACAGAAATCGAAATCCAGAGAGCTATTGGACATACCTTCGACCATACCATTTCCATGTAGTATTCGAAGGCCCTTCTCTCCAGTATGTTCAAGCCTTTGATGCCATAGCATGGTCTTTTCTCCAAACATCGCTAGGCTTTCTGCTCCATTCACGTGAACGACAAAATTGTTGAACCCATCAATAACAGTGTTGCCCTGAAGCTTGTACAGAGTTCTAGTCCAAACTCCTTGCATTAATACCAGTGCTCCCCGAACCATATTACGGGTATCTTTCTCGAACACTATTTTTACACCTGCATCATCCATATTTCTTACAGAAATTAGATTTCTGGCCAACGCAGGAATTTTCAAAACACTAGGAAGTGTTCTAATCCTTCCACCTTGCAGCTTCATCTTGATTTATCCACATCCGATGATTTCGGCCTTCCTATCATCACCTAATAAGACATCACCACTATCATATTTCTCATACTTGCAGAAGCACTCCCTATGGGGAGTGAAGTGAAAGGATGCACTAGAGTTAGTCAATCATGACTCATGATCTACATGTATATTTGAAGAAGAAGCCAAATACACATCCCCACCTTCATCCGAGGTGGTTTTTTCCATTGCAGAAAGAGCATCATTAGATCCCTTTCCTTTCTCAGGAGATTTAGATCTGTAGTCCTTTTTGTAGTTCCCTTCCTCTCCACATTTCCAGCACACCTTTACAAACTTTCCAGGAGATTTAGATCTCCCACTCGAAACCTTATTCCTGTTTCTGGTGAATATATTGTTGCTCTGGAAATCTGAGATACACAACCATATTGTGCTCTTCGCCATCCGATCCAAACTTTTCCAGTCTTCATTTGACATTCCTGGCTATTTAGTACTTGAATCTACTGCAATTCACTGGTCTTCATCCACCATCAGATCCTCCATATTGAGCTTCCAAAACTCAAAACTATGACCATTAGATTTCTCAATATCTATCTTTCCACTACTTGCCATCTTCTTTCACCACAAGAATCAATCACACAGGTCTCCCACTAAACAAGGTCTACCACAAGCCCGAGAAAAAACCCGTTAGCGTCAAAGGCATCCCCTTGAAGCGAAAACAACTCTGATACCAGATGTAGTTTTTAACCCTATACATAAATTATCTGCAAAAAAATCTTTAAAAAAATAAAATAAACAGTAGTGAGAGCATAAAACATAAAATAGATATACACAGATATTTTCCCCTAGATCTCAAATCTAGACGACCAACTTGATTTTTCATTATATTCCTTTTGGTGTTACAAGACATATATATATATGTCGAAGCATACATAAACCCCAATCCATTAACTTTGGATTAGAAGATAACCGTAGTTCCCTTGACTGGCTTTACATAATAACACGGGTCGAAAACCATCATGTCCCAAAACCATATCCAAATCCATGGACAAAACCATGGGCAGGTCCGCCCACTGAAAAATAGGGTCCAAATTTTTTTTTTGGGGGGCCTTGCCCCCAACTCCAAATAGGGGGTCTGCCGCCCCCCCTGTGACCCCCCTGCTACACTCGGCGCAACATACAGAGAGGGTGGTCGCCCCTCTTGTAACCCCCACGCATGACTAGTCATGGAAATAATATAACACATACCCAACATGAAAATGAATCATGTTAACACTCATCTATTTATATTTCATTAATCGAATAAGAGACAAACAATGATTAGTATTAAAAGACTAGAATACTATTACTAATACGCAGAGAAACGGAATCACAGTGAATATAGGTGGAGTGAAAAATCAAATTCATTAAATCAGGACAATGTACATAGAGGCAGAGACAAAAAACAATAAATTGAACTATGAATCAACTAAATATTACCATTCGATGATTCGATTGAAGGTACTGGAGAAGGAACCAGGGACGACAAAACTTTGGGTGTTCCCTCACATCTTTTATTCACACTGTTACATAATTGCAGAGAGATACGTTAGCAATAATAAATTGATATAAACTAGAAACAAAATCATACACGGTAAAAAGGAGAAAATGATAATAAATTTAAATACAAGCTAACAAGCAAACCGCGATGGGAAATTAAAGTATGTGATAGTTAAATTGATATCCATCACTTTATGTTGAGGAAAGCGCAAGAGCAGTAATCGACTAAACGCAGAGGCTGTAGCCATAAATCACAAGCCAAATCACTACGATTTCGAATGGAAATTACGGTGAAAACAACATTTCACCTGTTGGAAATCTGAACCTCTGAATATTGTAGATGTGAAAAGGGACAGTGGAATGTCTCATGGAAGAAACAATGTTACGTTGTCCATAATGCTGGGAAATCTATTGCTATGGTGCTCTGTTGCAAATGAAAAAAAAGTTAAGAGGATAGTAATTAGAAACAGTTACAACCAATTGCAATAAAACACAATCTAGAATGAAATTAATGAACTAGAAATTGAAAACGAAGAAGGCCTTACCAGGTAGCAGTGAGAGTGTCTTCGATGGATGGAAATGTTGTCAAGTTACTCTGTCCATACAGGTTACGAATTTATCATCTAACGCAGAGGAAAAACTACTGTGTTGGTGGCCAACGTTTGGCAGGAAAGCAAATGAGAACGAAAATCAGTGTAAACGAGATCCTTTAAGAACAAAGAAAACCCTAACCTGATCTCAAATCACCAACATCCACATGTCGATAGATCATGGATGGTCCCTCAGATCGAAGTATCGAGAACTAGAGGGAAAAATTCCCATGTGAAGAGGTACGTATAGTTTATTGCAGAGAATCCCGAGGAGTTCAGGCAGTGGGGTTTGGTTTACCTCCAACATGAAATAGATGTGTAGCATTAATGCATGACCTCTATGAAACCATTCGGAGTATCAACTATGAATTACATGGTCAGCTAGGTTATTAATGACGCGTAGGGAGGACGTTTGCATTAAGCATAGGATATGTATCGTGTCATACCATGTGTTAAGTCCAGGTTCATGAGGTTTTATTTAAATTTCAACTTATATAGATATATGTAAGTGTCACGATCGTATTACCTTTAAATTAAGTGAGGTCGGTTTGTGTTACCCGAGAGATAAACGCGCCATAATCGTAGAAATGTTAGCATAGTGTTATCCTTTAATCCAACGTATAGTTGTGATTATCCTAATTAGATAATATACCATGGTGAATTCTGGGATGAGAACCAAAGTGGATTATAGTTGTAAAGAAATAGATAATAGCCAAAAATGAATAGATTGACATTTAGAACCATTATATATTGGGGTATATATATGAGGATCTAATCTAAGTAAGAGTACGGAGTTATTAAAATTAACATCAAATAAAAAGTATGGCTACGTCTTTATGAGGGTGAGAACGTATATGATAATCACCTAGTCACTATTGTAGAATAGTGAATTTGAAAACATGCAATGTGAGTAAGGGTTGGGAAACCTATGGGATAAATGAAAAATGAATAGATTATTCATATGAAGAAGTGAAATACTTATTAGAAATGGAAGTAAATCCTGTATTAAGAAGAAAATTGTATTTGGTGTTGTAACAAGTGGGACACTGCTATAAAGTGTAAATGACTCAACAGTAGTGTAGTAAAAGATTAGTAACATAAATGTGTTGGAATGCGACAATTGAAATTTTAACTATAAAATTAAGTATGGAAGTTGGTATAGTTAGAAAAAAATTATTTTTTTCAAAATGGGAGAAGTTACAAATCTCGTACCAAATCATTTGACCTGCAACTCAACGATGTAAAGATTTAAGTATTGAGGATCAGTGGTCATAATTTCTTGTGTAAGCCCGAAATCATCTCCGATTTTATAGTATTAGAATTTATCGAAGTTATTCTTGAACAAATGTGCAACCTTTATCAAACACTCTACATATTCATCCCTATTCGCCCACTACGCAAATAAACGATTTGGAAAGACGATTTTTTTTTTTAATGGATGATAGAGAAATACATGAAGGGGTTTTCAACATTAATAGTATGATGAGTGAATTGTAGTTTACCATGTTCTGAGGATGAATAATATCAATAGGTGCACCCTCCACTTTGTGTGGAACATTGAGGCCAAATATGGAGGTCTCACTGTAACTAGCCCGAAGTAGAGATTCATTGTGAATTTCATTAATTATGCTTCTTGCATATTCCATATTTATTATTTTACCAACCCCACAACATCCTCTAGACCGTCCAATGTTAACCAACGAGGTAGTAGTGCCATGCTTCATTTTTTCTCTAAGAATTGACGTGTACTTTTTTTGGGTGGAGAATAACGAATGTTGTTCCAAAGTATTATGAAAATCTATCCCGAGGTTCCTTTATGCTGTCCTCTATTCTTACAACCTACATACAAAATAAAATTTATAACAATAGGTTGATCGATTTATGTAGTCTTATGATAGGTTTCATGGATTCTACATATAGTGTCGTACATAAGGCATGAAGAACTAAACAAAGCAGTGTATCCATTAATAAAATGATACATTTTTTAGGCAAGTGAGCCTGCTCACTAGGGGTATCACTGCAAATGCATCACAAACCAAAAGTAAAATGTTTTTGGGATGAGGTCCAACACAAGGAATATTGGCATTTCATATAAATTCTACTGGATATGATGCCCTTGGTCTCTTCGTCAAACTCACAATTGAAAACAAATTATGGATCAAGTCATATCTTTATGATGACATCTTCTTCTTTATGATTTTTTTTCCTTTCAAATATTGGAGAAAGTATGATTAATTATTTTGGAATATTATAGAAATATGAGAAACATAAACAATTCTGTAATGCAATTCATATTTTATGAATATTTCAAAATTTAGAATTTAATTTAACATAGTCACATAAATTTTACTAAACATACAAAAAAAAATTTCAAAGCATAAGAAATCTACTTACCAGTCACATATTTATCAGAATAATGAACTTATTTTGTATGTTATCAAATACCATGTTCACTAAAACTTACAAAGTAATGTTCTATCGGGGATCCGATATGTTGAAGATAAAATTTATTCCATATCAAAATTTATGAGTAAAATGTTAATTTCGAATAATAATTACATACTCCAAATTTAATGGAATCCCAAATATCGACCTCCCTTTTTTTACGTCTTTATGCATTTTTCACATCATCCTCTCTAGATATTAGATAAGTCGTTATTTGTCCAACAATGCTCTTCGTATCGAACAATTTCCCTACGGTGATTTGGAGAAAGAGTGGCTTTTCTAGTCCCTATTATAGTTTGGGTCATTATGGTTATACATACGAAAAAGAACTGAAATTATTGATGTGATCAAACGAGACCGAAAAGAAAGAAGTTTTTAGATACATTAACAAAATAATGATATGTGGTATAATTGGGCTCAAAATTATGGAATACTATATTTGTCAAGTTAATAATATATGCTCATATATATATGTACTAACTTTTATTATTTTGTCTAATTTTATTACGATATCTAGTAAAAATTGGCAATCCCCATGAAAACTGATGAGTTTTCAGGGTGAGTGAATTTCATGTGCAATATCAGGAAACCTGAAATAACACATACATAACACATACATATTCTTAAGCCAACGAAATACTAACAAATTATTTTATATAAATAAAATAGAAAATAATTTAATTATTTATAATGCTAAGCTTTATAAATTTCCATGGTCAATGCAAAACAAATAGTGGTCAACAAGAAAATTGATTGCTAGAGGCTTCTTTGGGAGGGATTAATAAAATAATTTCTTTTTAACTCAGTCATTATTTTTTTTATTTATGGTGTAAGATATCAAAATTTTGAAGTAATGAATCTATATTTTGTTCGTTTTCTCATTTATTTATTTATATTTAAGGTTATTGTTAAATGCTAACTATTTAAAGTTTAAATTCTAAAACTTAAGTTTAAAACTATTTTTAAATAAATGATTTAAAAACATAAATTTAATGATTGTTGAATATTTGTAAAAGTAGGTTAAGAAGTGAAATTTTTTTTCCAATTGCAATATGAATATGTTTGTTAGTATTGAAGGAAAGAAAGCTATGATAATTAAGTCTAACTAAATCAACATTCAAAAAATTAAAAATGGAGGGTGGAAAGCTTATTATTGGATTGAGACCCATTGTAAATTACTGCATACTAGATATTTCTTGAAATTATAGGTTTACATATGTAGTACCTCCACAATGGAGAAATAAAGTGCAAATAAAAAATAACGGTATAACATATAATCTCAAAATTAAATTAAATGCATGCTACCCTATCCACTTACCAAAAGGGATCATTTCTCGCACTAAGAGAATGGATATGACCACACATGTATAAGAACAAGTTCAAAAACATGGAAGACATGAGGTTTTCTAAAATTTCTTTAAATTACAACCAAAAATAATTTGGACTTAAGTGGAGATGACATAAAGATGTATATTTTATAAACCATTCACATGTAAAAGAAGAAATCATATTACAAAATAAGGATGATACTAAAAATGTTTTGAAGTCCAAACAAAAAAATTGGGCTTATGATGTGATGACATAAAGATGTCTATTGCCTTAACCATTCACAAAAAAAAGGAATCTTATTGCAAATTATGGATAGTATTGAAAATATTATTATATCAAAATTTAAGGAGAAATTGTGATGTTATGAAGAGTTAGAATATAAATTAAAGTAAGTGTATTATAACAAGTTGTTCAATCATAATTTAGAGGATAAAAAATATCTATCTTTCCTTTTTAGTGTAAATAAAAATAAATATTATTGAAATGAGAAAAAATTCATGATTTTTATGGTGACAATAGGTGTTTATCAATTGACAAAAAACTATGGGATGAAATATTTTGTGACATGTATAACCGTAACAAGGCTGAAGATGAAAACCACTTTCTATTGAAATGCCTAACATATAGGTAGATTATATCCTAGCCAAGGTACTATCCTTTCTAACATTTTAACTTTGCAAAACTGTAATAAAGCTCAAAAACTTATCTAAATTATTTTTGAGTATAAAAATAACATTAAAAAAATTGATGGCATCCCTTACCTTCTTCAACTGAATAACCTAAATTTAATTTTACTTGGAATTAATTGTCATCACCATTATTATCAAACATGTCACAAAATATTTTTCCAGATATAATTTCCTTTTTCAATTTACTAATCGATATGAGAATGAACCACATGACACTTGTTGGGAAAAATACTGAGAGGGGGGTGAATTAGTATTTAGGGCTGAACAATTTTTCTTTTCTTTCTCTTCAAAACATATGTTACAGTACTGCATCCAACATGTATGACCTGATATCTTATTAGGTATTTACTTAGAGCATTGCATCAGATAAGCATTAAGCATGAATATAAATAACAGAACAAACCATCAACACATATGAACACCAGGATTTAAGGTGGAAACCCAATTCGGGAGAAATCCACTGCTGTTGTAATCTCAGTTTTCAGTATTTATTATAAAGAAGACTTCTTACAATATATGCCGGTGCAGAATTATACCAGCACGCAGGCACCCACCTGCAGAAGGCTACAAACTTCTCTCGTTTACCAGCTAACACTGGAAGGGAGCTACAACCCCCTTTCTGAAGGCTTCAACCTTCAGCACTACTGTAGACCACGTTTCATCAATTTTCATACTGGATCCACCAGTTTCCATATGACATACATTGCTGGTCACCAGCTTTATTTACTTTCTATATATTCACACAAACTAGAGATTTATCATCGTCAGATCATTCTATACATGGGTGCATCGTAGTTTTAGATTTATCATTTAAGACCAGAGCTCGCCCATACAGATATTCCTTGGAGAAATTGTTCTTTCACAACCCTTACAATACACACCTCGTTCTTTATTTTTCTTCTCCTTATATAGTTTTCGCTTTAATAAAACCATGGGTTAAAACCACGAACTGCTGACAGTATTCCTTTTAGTTTATCCCACGGGGCTTTTGATCTTTTATTTTAATTTTATTTATCAATTTAAAGAAATTGATAAATAAAAAATTTTGAACAGAACTTTAGAATTAAATTTAACCCTTCGCATTTTAATCCTTCCAAATAATATGGTAAACCTTTGACCCCGGGCCCACAAATATAGTCAATAGCCAATCAAATATGCGCATGGTACCATAGGTAAACTTCGCACAAGTCCAGCGTTCGATCACCGTTAGATTAGCAAGCTTCCAGATCAATGGCGTATATGCATATCGCTCGACCTCCAATACTGATCGTTAACGTGCGATAGCCCACCGTACCTGTGTTAATCTCTGCGCACCTTCAACAAATGATGACCGTCTGATGACCCCTTCCCAGATCAACAACGCTCAACGATATCGCTGGGCATCCTGGGTCAAAGTATAATGCGCGATGGCGCACGGTGAAAAGTGGTTTTGTGAAGTCGTACAGGGATGCGTGTCGAGCATTCTATGGAATCGCTCCTCACCAGGAAATACCACTTGCCCGACGAGAGCGGTGCGATAAAAACCGGAAACAGCCGTTATTGTTCCTCTCGCAAGGTTCTGCCTTCTTCACTCAAGGTTCCACTCCCCCTACTTGATTATTGTAAATTGACTTATTTGCTGTGACATCGCTTGCGCTCTTTATCAACATATTAACCCATCATTTTGTTTATTGATGCTTGACACCAGTTCAATGAAATCTTCGTAACATCCATATATAACATAAGAAATTCACACCAGATTCCTTTGCGACCTTAAATTCGTTCTTGATTCATCGTTCCGCCTCTTCATGCTCCATTCTGGTTCCATAAGCACCAATGTATGGTTGCCATACCATGTTTCATTGTTCCAGGAAATTTTCCAACATATCTCCTCTTTTGCTTGTTTCTGCTCCTTGACCGATACTTCCTCTGTTCTTTTGATCAGATGCTCCTTTGTAGCCAATGCCTTTGCCATCAATGACAATATTCCAACAATCTCCCCCTTTGGCATTGATGGCAATATGCTTCCTCCGTAATACTCTTTCTCTATTTATCTTATAGAAGCCCTTCTTTTCTTTACCTCCCCCTTTGACATCAATGGCAAAGGGTTGTTTGAGATCCTTTGTATCGACAATACCATGCTCCCCCTGAGATCATGCTGCATCATCAAACAACAATTCATCCTTTTCATATGACCAAGTCCAAAGAGTGAGATCAGCATTCTTTGGATACCATAGTCCAAAGTCTTGAGTTCCTTGTAGATATTTGAATATTCTTTTGACAGCCTGAAGGTGAGACTCTTTTGGATTAGCTTGGAATCGCCCCACAATTCCAACTGCATGCATAATGTCTGGTCTGGTCCCAGTGAGATAAAGTAGACTTCCTATCATAGATCTGTATTCAGGTTGATTTACCGTGGGGGAATCATCATTAGAACTGAGATTACATCTGGTTATCATTGGTGTAGATACAGGTTTGCAGTCTTCCATGTCATAATTCTTTAGGATTTGCTTGAGATATTTTTCTTGTGACAAGAATATGCCATCTGTTGCTTGTTTCACTTGCAAGCCTGTTTCGGGGAATTAACACCCTAGAGGTTGGTTGAGATTCAACCTCCACAGAGCAGGGGCGTACTACTTAACAGAGACTCAGGAGATAGGAGGTGAGCATTTGATTTGAAAGTCTTGTAGGGTTTGCATCATCCAGAGAAGTTGAGTGCAACATGATGCAGCAGCCACATATTCTGCTTCTGCTATAGATAAGGCAATGGAGCTTTGCTTCTTGTTGAACCAAGATACTAACTGAGGCCCCATATAGAATGCACCACCACTGGTGCTTTTCCGATCATCAACACTTCCAGCCCAATCTGCATCAGTGTATGCATGAAGAGTAAGATCAACATTCTTTGGATACCATAGTCCAAAGTCTTGAGTTCCTTGTAGATATTTGAATATTATTTTCACAGCTTGAAGATGAGACTCTTTTGGATTAGCTTGGAATCGTCCAACAATCCCAACTGCATGCATGATGTCTGGTCTTGTCCCAGTGAGATAAAGTAGACTTCCTATCATAGATCTGTATTCTGGTTGATTCACCGTGGGGGAATCATCATTAGAATTGAGATTACATCTGGTTATCATTGGTGTACTTACAGGTTTTCAATCTTCCATGCCATACTTCTTCAGGATTTGCTTGAGGTATTTTGCTTGTGATAAGAATATGCCATCTGTTGCTTGTTGCACTTGCAAGCCAAGAAAGAATGTTAGTTCCCCAAGCAAAGACATTTCAAATTCTTGCTGCATATCAAAAGAAAATTTCTGACTCATAGACTCTTTATTACTTCCAAAAATGATATCATCAACATATACAACCACAATCAATAGTTTGTCATTTTCAGTTTTTGTGTATAAGTTGCTATCAGCAGACCCTTTTGAAAATCCTTGTTGATGAATATATTTGTCAAGACGATAGTACCATGCCCTTGGAGCTTGTTTGAGACCATATAGAGCCTTTTTAAGTCTACAAACAAGTTTTTCATCATTTCCCAAAATGAATCCTTCTGGTTGTTCTATGTAAACTTCTTCTTCTAGATCACCATTGAGAAAAGCAGATTTAACATCCATTTGATAAACTTTGATTTGTTGGAAGCTTGAAAAGGCAAGAAACATTCTTATGGCTTCAAGTCTGGCTACAGGAGCAAAGGTTTCTTCAAAGTCTATACCTTCTTGTTGAGCATACCCCTTGCAAACAAGTCTAGCTTTATTTCTTATAACATCCCCATTCTCATTTAACTTGTTTTGAATATCCATTTAGTTCCAATGAAATTTTTGTCATGAGGTCTTGGTACTAATTCCCAAGTGTGATTCTTTTCAATTTGATCAATCTCTTCATTCATGGCTTGAATCCAAAATTCATCTTTGCTAGCTTGATTGACATTGTGTGGTTCAATAGTGGATAGAAATGCCAGATAGCTAGAAGATCCCACAAGAGTCCTTCTTGTTTGTACACCTGATCCCTTTTCTCCCAAAATTTGAGATTCTGGATGATTCTTTTGAACATATCTATATGGAGCCTTTTCAGACAACTCCTCTTCAGGTTTTTCACTGGGTGCACTGTTTGTATCATTACTATTTGATGTAGAAGGATATGTGTCCTCATCA